>PVJN01049163.1:0-15334 GCA_004026805.1 Lasiurus borealis
ACATCTCAGCTCAGGGGTGACCGCCCCCACGCACCCCCATTTCCAAGGCCAGTGATGCTGGGCTCCTTTCCGACGCTTGACCATACCGCTCTGTCTTCCAACGCCGAGGCCTGGAAGATGGTATTCTTTCTTGTTTTCTTATACAGTGGTACCTCGAGATACGAGTGCCCTAACATACGAGATTTTTGAGATACGAGCCGTAGAGCGAGTGATTTTTGCTTTGAAATACGAGCAACAGTTGAGATAGGAGTCATCGCGCGGATCGGCCAGCTGCACACGACCCACCAGTTTACCGTGACTCGGGCGTCTCATAGTTTCCCACGCCTCAAGGTTACGGAACGAATTAAACTCGTATCTCGAGGTACCACTGTATTTTATTTCCTCCTCGTCACTTATTCATCTCTAGCCATCCTTCATTTTTCTGACGAAACATCACTCCCTTGAGACTATATTCCCTGACCCTCCACACCATGCTAATAGGAACCTACTATGTCTAATCTGCTGAGCATGGAGGTTCTAGAAAGAGAAGATGAAGCCCTGTTCTCATGGAGCGTACACTCCAGAAGGGGAGGTGGAACATCATTAAAAATGAACGGATGCCTATGGGATGAGACTTATAAGAAGAAATGCATCTTTGCGCCTTGTCCCTGTTCCTGGCACAGATCTCCTAAAACCCTCTTGGGCTGTGAAGGAGGTGACTTTTGGGCCATACCTCAGGATGGGGGGCTGGTGGCCAGGAGAACCTGGGATTAGAAGGTGGAACTTTTGGTTACTCTCTGGGACAGTGGGGGGCGGGGAGGTGAGGGGGCCTGGGGTTGACTCAGTCTCCAATGGCCAATGTTTGAATCACCCGTGTCTGTGTGGTAAAGCCTCCATAAGCCTCAGAGGACCAGACTTGGGAGCTTCTAGGTTGGTGAACGTGTGGAGATTTGGGGAGAGTGGCATATGCTCAGAGAGGACAAGGGAGCTCCATGTCCTTTCCCCATACCCTGCTCCCCACTCCTCTTCCATCTGGCTGTTCCTGAGTTATATCCTTTTCTAATAACCCGATAGTCCAGAGCAGTGGTTCTCAACCTTCCTAATGCCATGTCCCTTTAATGCAGTTCCTCATGTGGTGGTAACCCCTAACCATAAAATTATCTTCGTTGCTACAGTTAGGAAGTAGCAACGGAAATAATTTTATGGTTGGGGGTCACCACCACATGAGGAACTGCATTAAAGGACGTGGCATTAGGAAGGTTGAGAACCACTGCTCTAGAGAATCCACGGGGTCTCCGAGTTCTGTGAGTCACTGGAGGGAACGGATCGAACCTCTCATTCACAGCCCGTTGGGCATGGGACTGGCCTCTGACGCAGAGGGCCGAGCCCTTAGCTTGTGGAACTGACACTATCTCCAGGGGGAGAGGGTCGGAATCGAGGGGAATGGTAGGGACGCTCGGCTACAATTGCTTGTTGGAGGTGAGGGAACACCCTTCCCCCGACCTCCACACCGGCTGGAATTGGGTGCACAGGGCCCTTTCAGCAGAGTGAGAGGACAATTACTTTCCACAGAGCAACGTATTTTACAGAGATTTTTCTCTGGCTCCCGACAACCAGAGAATTTCATGACGCCGATTGTAGGAGACCAATTTTCACCCGCTTTGACTCAACTTCCTTTCATGCTTCACCTCAGAGACTTCCTGTCACGACTGAACACACCCATTAAAGTCCTCTTCCCCGACAAGTTACAACTTTCCTTCGCTGTTGTAGGGCTGTATGTCTTGTGTGCACCTCCCTGCGTTGTGTTCCTGCTCCTTGAGAAAAGTGGGATGTGCTAGACAACACAGTAGGTCAACTAGACAACACAGTAGGTCAACTAGACAACACAGTAGGTCAACAAAGAGCCCTTTTCTGAGGCTGGCGTCCCTCCAGAGAGGGTCCATGAGCTGAGTCCTGCGTCTCCAGCCCCTGGCACCGGGCCAGTCTAGACAGAAAGGTACTGAGCTGAGACTCGTTGAAGGAATAAAGCAATCTGTGTTCAAAAGGAAGATGAACCCATACATGGCTTAAGGGGTAAGAGTCATATAGTCACAGATTGCTAGGAATACCAGGGCTTTATAGCTTAACTTTACCTTTGAATCATGCTGCCTGGTGAGTATCTGGGGACCACAGGTCCCTGGTTCTCTTCGTGGGGAAACAGTGAGGCTCAGAGAGGTTGAGAGGCTTCACCGATGACACCAGCTATGACGTATGAGGACAAGGACGGAAACTCAAGATCTGCCCCAAGGCTCTCGGCACCACCAACGCCCCAAAGGTGACGGTGCCTTTGGTGACTGCTTCTGGGTAATTCATCTTCTTCCGAGCGATAGCTGCCCCCGGGGACCTAGCAGGTGAGGTGGAAGGGAGAGAATCGCTGCCATTTCCCAGGTCCCTCCACCTTCCCTGCTGCTCCGAGCCTGCCATCCCTCTCTGTGCCCATGGCACGCCCTGGACTCCGTCTGGGAGGGTGCTCCGTGGAGTCTGATCTCCCTGTCAGAACTCCAAGCGCTAGGGAAGGCCAGGAGCTTGGTTCCCATGGCAACCTGCCTACCTGGTTGGTCCCTGCAGCTGTAGGCTGCTGCCTTGGGCGCCTGAAGCGGGACCTGCGGGTGGCCCGAGCCAGCCCTGTGCCCATGTCAGCCCCCGCCAGGTTCGGGCCAGAGGCAGGCTGCTCTTTCTGGGCTGGAGCTCTGCCCGACACGGTTCCCATGGGGACGGCCGTGGGCACACGCTGTCTGTGGTCACATCCCCAGATCCAACCCGCCCTGCAATTTTGGCAGCGCCTCTGGGGCTCATGGTGTCCTAGTCCCTCACTTCCTCCCTCCCCTCAACCCCCCAAAAAAGGTAGATTTAAGAACTTGGGACTTTCTGTATCATATATGGGGCATGCCCTCTGTGCCAGGGCCTGGGGACACCAAAACGACTGAGGCGCAGTCCCCGCCCTGAAGAAGGAGAGAGGAGGACAGACCTCGAGCCGATGAGCACAATGCAGCGCGCTCAGCAGCAGCGGAACTTGGAACCAGAGACGGGAAGGCTTGATGGACTCTGAGAGTGTTCTCCAGGCAGAATGCCCTCCTTCCTCACTGCAGACCTCACAGCTGAGCCAGAGCCCCGGTTGCAGGAAGACTTAGGGGGTGATTATCTGACTCCCGCGGAAGCATGGGTCTATAAACAAGGCTCCTCCACCTGCCAGGTGCCCCTTGTCCCAGGGGTGAGGCTGGCAGTGGAAGTGGGAGGGAGGCCGAAACCGGTCTGGCTCAGTGGATAGAGCGTCGGCCTGCAGACTTAAAGGGTCCCGGGTTCGATTCCGGTCAGGGGCACGTACCTTGGTTGCGGGCACATCCCCAGTGGGGAGCATGCAGGAGGTAGCTGGGAAGGCAGCTGATCGATGTCTCTCTCTCATCGATGTTTCTAACTCTCTATTCCTCTCCCTTCCTCTCTGTGAAAAATCAATAAAATATATTTTTTTGAAAAGTGGGAAAGAGATGGGGCGCTGAACATAGGACCCGCATGGAACCCCTGCGGCCGATCTTCCTCCAGTGCCACCTTCCCCTTCTCTTCACTTGGAAGCGCCCTCGGGAGGTGGACTCTGTTTCTCCCTCTCCACCTCCTGACAGCTCAGGGTTGGGCGGCCAGGACATGGCGGGCCTGAGCCAGGACCTCATCTCAGCCCTGCCACTGCCCTGGTGGACAGGTGCGGCCCTCCCCACTTCACAGAGCGGGAAACCGAGTCTCCCAGGCATTAAGGCCCGGGCCTGGATCTCAGCGCCACCGTAGGGCAGGCCTGGAATTAGACCAGTCTGTCGCACAACCAGGATGTGAGGAGATGGAGGGAGGGGCTGGGAAAGGGGACCGGGATTGCAGATGGACAGAAGGACAGAGGCTTGAGGGCCGCAGCAGGAAGGAGAGGGAAGTCGCACGGAGCCAGAGGGATGCTGGGGCTGGGGAAGCTGATGGCAAGAGGAGCTCCAGAAGCAGCGGGAAGAGGGGAAGTGGAGCCGAAACCGGTGTGGTTCAGTGGATAGAGCGTCGGCCTGCGGACTGAAGGGTCCCAGGTTCGATTCCGGTCGGGGGCATGTACCTTGCTTGCAGGCACGTCTCCGCTGTGGGACATGCAGGAGGCGGCTGATGGATGTTTCCCTCTCATCGATGTTTCTGACTTTCTATCTCACTCCCTTCCTCTCTGTAAAAAATCAATAAAATATATTTTAAAAAGCGGGGGGAGGGTGAGATGGGGAGCAGAGTTGTGGAGAAGGACAGGATGACTGTTAGAGGGAGTCTGTGCTGAATGGCCCTCCACCAGGGGCCAGGAGACCCCATCTGTTGTCTTCTGGGTCTCAGGGTCAAAATGGCTGGGGTGGGGTGAGGAGAAGGTGAGAAAACGGTTTGGAACAGTGGGCCTCAGACCTCGTGCGCATGAGAATCGCCTGGAGAGCTTGCTAACAGCGATTCCTGGGCCCACTCTGGGATTCTGACTCCTGACAAGCCCAAGGAGGGGTGAGCTTCTCCATTCCTGACCAGCCCAGAGGGTGTTCCAGGAGCAAGGGCTCATGGGACCAGCTTTCCCAGAAGCCCCCTCTCCCTGTGAGGGGCGCTGCTGACCCCGGCGGGGAGAAGGGGTCCCTCTCACTCCAGGAGCCACCACTGAGAATGGCTACCTCTCAGTCGGCTTTTTGTGCCAACTTTACAGATCACAAACCTGCAGGTCAGAGAGGGGATGCCAGAGGTTACAGCCAATTAGCGCCGAGGCCAAGACAACATCCGGGAGCCTGGCTGAGACCCGAGAGGAGGGGGCCCTCCGGGACCTGTGGTGCCCACTGCGGGCGGGAAGGTGTAGCGGGATGTTTGGGGGGCCTGGTGCTCTGAGGCATGAGCTTCACGGAACACCCCATCCCACCCAGAGCTCCCCGGACGGGAAGGTCACTGGGATGAGGCAGAGTCACGGGAGGAAATGGTTTCACACCATGACTTTTCCCCGTGGGGTTCAAGCGTACCAGGCCCGCGGACGGCGAGCATCACTGGGATGCCTGAGCTTTGCACCAGCAAGAAAGACGCCCTCACAGAGAACAGAACAGAGCTCGGAGCCACGGGGACTTGAACACGCGAGGAGAGGGGAGTTTATTCCCCACCTGCAACCCCAGGTCACAATAGGACCGGATGGGGGCAGTGCTGGCAGGAGACTTCCCAAGCGTTACCGTTCGCCTTCTCTTTGACATAGATTCCCACTCACTTAAAGGACCGCTGCTTTTAGAGTCATCACTTACACCTGTTTTCATTATTTCCAAGTAAGAGGGGGGATAAAAAACAGGCAGAAGAAAAGATGCCTAAAATTCAGCACCAGGACCAAGATCTGAAGGCCCCGCGCCAGACAACAGCTGTGACTTCTCAGAGCGAGGTGCCGAGGAAGACGCGGGGCGGAGAGATTTTGATCAGGAGAGAAAGCATCTGGGAGCTCACACCTCTTAGCCCGGGGCTGAAGGGAGAGCTCGGAGCTGGCGGAGAGGCAGGGTGTGCTCTGCGAGCGGCACCGGGCCCAGGAGGATCGCCGGCGCAGAAGGCAGTTCCAGCTAAATGGACGGAGGAAACGCGGAGCGGCTGCTAATGGCCACTGCCAGCCAGGGAGAAATCGGAGCCCAAGGAGAATTCCAGAATGATGTATATTTAATTGGAGTCAACACGTAGCTCCATGCGGAGTGCGAACGGCTCTGGGACTTCCATGCTCCCCCTCCCTCACGCTTATTTTGGGAGAGAACTGTTAGCTCGCGTATTTGCTGAAGGAAGGAAGGAAGGAATGAATGAATGAATGAATGAATGAATGAATGATGTTACAACTGGAAGATGTGTTTTTTTGTGTGTGTTTTTTTAAAATATATTTTACTGATTTTTCACAGAGAGGAAGGGAGAGGGATAGAAAGCTAGAAACATCAATGAGAGAGAGACGAGAGAGACTGCCTCCTGCACGCCCCCCACTGGGGATGTGCCCGCAACCAATGCACATGCCCCTTGACCGGAATCGAACCTGGGACCCTTCAGTCCGCAGGTTGACGCTCTGTCCACTGAGCCAAACCGGCTCTGGCAGGGAGATGTGTTTGAAAAATATACTTTGAATACTGCAGTCCATGTCCTGGGCTTCCCCCGTTTTCTGCCGTGAAAAGAGATGACTTTGGTAACGACAATAAGAGTAGAACTCGGTGCAGGACTGGTTAGGAGTGTGTTCTCTTGCGAGAGGGTTTCCTGAGCCGGGCAGTGAGATGCCCGAGCGTGCTGACCAGAAACGGTGCCCTCACCCTCCTGACCCGGGCAAGATGAAGGCAGATGCTGGCGGGCAAGGCTGGGGCAGTGGCCGGTGCGGGAGGCCCCCTGTACCAGGAACTGCGCGCGGAGCTGGGTTCCCGGGGCGGCACTCAGACCGCCTCTCCCTCGGCACGCTCACGGGTTGGAGTGTGAAGGTTCACGCGAGTGGCACATGTAAGTCTAGGGCGGTGGTTCTCAACCTTCCTAAGGCCGAGACCCTTGCATACAGTTCCTCACGGGGTGGTGACCCCCAACCATGAAATGTTGCTAGTTATGCATCGTGAGGTAAATATCTGCATTTTCCAAGGGTCTTAGGCGACCCCTATGAAAGGTTGTTTGACCCCCAAAGGGGTCTCGAGCCACAGGTTGAGAACCGCTGCTCTAGATACTTCGATCGGATACACAGCATCACCCCTCACTGCTGACGACAGAGCCACCGCCTCAGCTGGCCTCCCCACAGCGGCTGAAACAGATCCCACTGAAGAGTGGCAGCCATGCCCTCATTGACTCAATAGCTGGAGCATCAGCCCGTGGACTGAAGGGTTCCAGGTTTAACTTAGGTCAAGGGCACGAGCCTCCGTTGCAGGCTCAATCCCTGGCTCCATCCAGTCGGGGTGCATGTGGGAAGCAACCACCGAGGTGTGTCTCTCACCTCAGTGTTCTTCTCTCTCCCCGCTCCCTGGCGCTCAGTCTAAAAATCAGTGGGAAAATGCGCTCAGGGGAGGAGGAAAGGAAGCAAAAGAAGAGAGTGGCCGCTGGAAGGCGTGGGGATTCCCCCCCCCCCCCTGGAGCGGGGTGCGGACCTGCGGACAGAAGCGGGAGCTGCAGGCGGGGCCCTGGGGGTGGCGCCAGACCCCGCTCTCCTCCTCCCCTCCCCTCTCTGCAGCGGGAGGGGGTGCACAGTCCACGCCGCTGGCTTTGGGCAGCAGAAGTGGGCAGAGCCTACCTCCCGGCCACGGAGCACTCGGCTATGGAAGAGAGGGCCC
Source organism: Lasiurus borealis (assembly GCA_004026805.1). Lineage (NCBI taxonomy): Eukaryota > Metazoa > Chordata > Mammalia > Chiroptera > Vespertilionidae > Lasiurus > Lasiurus borealis. Next base: position 7,299 of record PVJN01049163.1, read on the forward strand.
TTTAAGAGTGGGGTTTTGGCTTCAAGAAGGCTGCACTCCCCTTCCAGCAGAGCTCCTAATGGAGTCTAATTTTATAAAAAAGCCCAATTAATGGCTTTGTAAACACGAAAGAAAGGATCCCTGCCTTTCCCCTTGACCAAAAGGCCCAGCGTTTTGGTTTTTTTTTTTCCTACAGAAATGTCACATCTCGCTCTAAAGAATGGCAGGGTTTCTGGGAGCCGTCAACAGGAAATGACTCACAGAGGGTACCCCGAGGCCGCTCCGCTGGACAAAGGGGCCCCCTGCGGGGTAATGGGAGGCCGCTGGCCCCCGGCGGGGAGCAGAGTGCCCCGCCCCCGGAGGGAGCTGGCCGCTCCCGGCAGGTCCGCTGTGGGCAGGGCACCGCTGGCACGGCTGGCACACTGCCTCGGAGGCAGGGCACAGGCTGAGCGAAGCTGGAGTGCCACGGTTAGGAACTGGGGCCTCCACAAACTCACCCAGGAATCCTGCTACGTGAACCCCATAAAGCTGGCAGTCCGGCCTCTCCCCGGTACTGGGCTCTTGGGGTCTCGCCTGGATCCCTTTGGAGGGGCAGGTGGAGGCTGGCAGGTGCCTCTCCTAGATTCTGGGGGGCTACCTCGGGCCTGAATCATCTATCCTGACTCCCGATCAGCCTCCCCTGCTCACTTCCCTGCTCCTTTCTTTCCCTCCCTCTCCTCCCACTTCTCCTATTTCCTCCTCAGTCCCTGGGCTTGGCCTGTTCAGGGCCCCCATAAGGACCGCAGACCTACCCCAGGCCCAGATCATCAGGAGGGGGACCCGTCAGAAAATACTCAGATGGGCCGAGACCGGTGTGGCTCAGTGGATAGAGCGTCGGCCTGCGGACTGAAAGGTCCCAGGTTCGATTCCGGTTGGGGGCATGTACCTTGCTTGCGGGCACATCCCCACTGTGGGGTGTTCAGGAGGCGGCTGATCGATGTCTCTCTCATTGATGTTTCTGACTTTCTATCTCTCTTACTTCCTCTCTGTAAAAAATCAATAAAATATATTAAAAAAAAAAAAAAGAAAATACTCAGATGGAACATGCCAGAACAACAGCAGTGTTAGGATATTCAACTTCTTCTGTCAGTTAAGTGGCTGCTGCCTTGAGGCCTGTTAGTCAGAAAGCAGTATGGATGCAACTGTTATCTACTGCCGTGTAACAAGTTGCCCCAGCAGTTTGCAGCTTAAACCACCAGACCAGACACTTATGATTTCGCAGAGTGATGAGCATCTGGGAGTGGCTGAGTGGGGTGGCTGGGACTCTGTCTCTCAGGAGGTGGCAGCCAGCTAGCCAGAGGGGCTGCGGTCATTTCAAGACTTGCCTGGGGCTACGGATCTGCTTCTGGACTCGTGCAGGGGGTTGCTGGCGAGCCTGGACCCTGAGCCTGGACCCTTGCTGACGGCTCGAGTCCTCAGTACTTTGCCCAGGGGGCCTCTCCAAAGGGCTGCTCACCACCCAGCAGCCTGCCTCCCCCAGAAAGAGTGACCCAAGAGGGAGAGGCAGAAGGAACTCAAGATGGAAACAGCAGATGCTTGTGACCTCACCCCCACCACACACCTGGGACGGCGTAGGAGGGGACAACAGAAGGGAATGGACGCCAGGAGGCAGAGGTGCCTGGGGCTGCCCTGCAGGCACCCGGGACCAGCACGGGCAGCCCCATTCCTGCCCCAGACCAGAGGGGCCGGGGCAGGAAGCTACAGGAGCATGGGGCACTGGAGGGGCATGGCCGCTGCTAGGAGCAGCCGCGCCAGCAGGAGGCGGGCAATAGCCACCCGGCCTCCTCCCACCCTCAGTCTCCTGCCGGTGCCTCCTGTCGGTGAACCAGCTGGAAGTTAGGCCGCAAGTGAGTCCAACTCGGCCCTGTCTCCCTGGCCCCCAGTCAGAGAGGACGCGGGCAGAAAGGGATCTCAGGTGAGGCTGTGGGTACCAGGATTTTTTTTTTAATATATTTTATTGATTTGTCACAGAGAGGAAGGGAGAGAGAGAGAAAGTCAGAAACATCGATGAGAGAGAAACATCAATCAGCCGCCTCCTGCACGCCCCGCAGTGGAGATGTGCCCGCAAGCAAGGTACATGCCCCCGACCAGAATCGAACCTGGGACCTTTCAGTCTGCAGGTCGACACTCTATCCAATGAGCCAAACCGGTCTTGGTGGTACCAGGACTTTAACCAGTCCCCCCAAATGTTCTCCAGCTGCCCAAGCTGCCCGGCTCCTCCCCTGTGCGCCCCTCCCCCCAAAATGCCTTGTGGATCCACAACGGAAGAGTCGCAGTGGCCGTACCTCCAATCCCCGCTTCCTCCATCTCCTGGGGCCGCTGCCAAGGGCTCTCTCCCGGGGTCAGCGACATTATCCGTCCTGTTGGGTCGCTGTCCACGCCTTGTCAGCTCAAATGCTTTCAGCATCGCCCCTAGTCAACACACAGCAAAGGAGGCCATTGGAACCAGAGGAGGAAATAGCAGTCACATGAGGGAGTCCTGTCTGGAAGAGGGGACCCCCGGTTCATGCACTGCTCCCACATTTCTGAAGCAGCCTCCGCCCCGAGCAGGCGGCACAGAAACGGGCTCGCAGGTCCCATGTCCAGTGCTGGGCTGCCTGTCTCCGAAGAGCCACCTTCTCTCTGGACTTGGAGCGAATGTCCGGGCCGCCAGCATTGACCTGTGGCAGGACGGGGGGTGGGAGGGGAGACCATGGGCCGCAGATCATGCCCACGTTTCCAGACAGAGCGGCCGCCACACTGTGTGCACGCTCTTCCCCGCACAGGGAGGCCATACATGGAGACCGTGGGGGGTCAGGATGGGGGGGACGGAGGGACAGGAGTCCTCTAAGTCACCTTCCGCTTGGAGGATGGACTTTCTGCACCCCAGATGCTGCTCCCAGAGGCAGTACCATATTTTCTGGCGTATAAGACGACTTTTTGACCCAAGGAAATCTTCTCAAAAGTCGGGGATTGCCAAAACCGGTTTGGCTCAGTGGATAGAGCATCAGCCTGCGGACTGAAAGGTCCCAGGTTCGATTCCGGTCAAGGGCATGTATCCTGATTGCGGGCATGTCCCCAGTAGGGGGCGTGCAGGAGGCGGCTGATTGATGTCTCTCTCTCATCGATGTTTCTAACTGTCTATCTCTCTTCCTCTCTGTAAGAAAGCAATAAAATATATATTTTTTTAAAAAGTCGGGGATTGTCTTATACGCTGGGTATCATCTTATAGGGCAAGTATATCCCAAACTGTATATTTTAACTGGAAAAGTTGAGGGTCGTCTTATACGCCCAGTCATCTTATACACGGGGAAATACGGTAAATGCGAGGCACCTCCACAGGAGTGCAGTTAAGCAGAGAAGCTTCCCAGCTGCTTTGGGAAGGGGACAAGGAGAGGGGGGCTCTCCAGGGGAGGAGAGGAGGAAGAGGCTATGAGAGGAGGAGCCCCCAGAAACATGCACAGCCCGGCCTGAGCACGGGCGGGTCCTGGACGGGGAGCAAGGAGCGGCTAGAAGAGAAGTGAGCTGTGCCTCACCGCCAGCCACTTCATTCCTTCTCCCCCAGGGGGCCTGCCGGAGCCCCGACCCCGTGCCCGGAGCCAGCTGTTGGGGCACCTCTGGGACACCTCTGGGGCCGGCAGTGAGAGGGTCCGAGCGGTGGTGGAGGCAGGTGCCAGGAGGGAAAGGCGGCCAGGCCCTGCTGGCCGGGACTATGTCCTGGCTAACCCTTTGCCTGCCTCTCACCAAGTGTTTCCCGCCCGGAATTCCCCCCCCTTTCACCGCAGCTCTGCTCTGTGGCACTCCGGCCCCTGCGCACCTCCCACCGAGGCCGAGGAGACCTCCTGGCTGGCCCAGAGCTGAGGGCGGGAGGGGAGCATCCAAAGCAGCCCTGCCTTTGGGTTAAGGTCAAAGCCAGGCCCACAGAGGGGAGGGGCCTCTCTCAAGGTCACGCGGAAGCTGGGGGGCAGGCGGACTGAGGAAGGGCAGGTTTTCTCAGCAGCGTGTTGGGGAGCGGGGTGGGGGGAGCAGCCACAGGCCGGAATGGCCCCAGGAAAAGGCTGCTGGGAGGCTCATCAGCGCGCCCTCGGGGTAATTGCCTCCGAGGCATTAAACTTTTACCAGAATGAGCTCAGCGGTCTGTGGGGAGAAGGAAAGTGCCCGGCATTCTGCCTCTCGGGGCAGCGTCTGGGGTGCAGAAAGCCCATCCTCCAGGCGGCAGGATGGAGCCCTCCCCTGGGAGCCAGGAGAGGGGGGTGGGGGCCCCGGGAGAGAGCAGGGCAGGATACACAGTGTGCAGCAGCAGAGGCCTCTGGTTCTCGCTCATCCTGGGGGGTGGAGACGAGGGGAAGGGGCCTGAGACCACCCAGCCAGCAGCCTGTGTGTGAGTGACTCCTGCCGGGGCAGGAGAGAACCCACGGAGAAGCCCATCTGTGCTCACTGCGCCCCTGGCCTCCCCTGAACACACAGACGCACCATTTTGTCCCCAAACCTGTCCCGCCACCCTTCCTGGATCTGCTTTAAATCACCTCCCAGCTCTGCACATCAGGTTTCTTTCCTGTGTTTGGATGCTTTGTCATTCTTTAAGGAGGGGCTTATGTATCCCAATTCTTTTTTTTTTTAAGATATTTTATTGATTTTTTACAGAGAGGAAGGGAGAGGGATGAGTTAGAAACATCGATGAGAGAGAGACATTGATCAGCTGCCTCCTGCACGCCCCCTACTGGGGATGTGCCCACATCCAAGGCACCTGCCCTTGACCGGAATCGAACCTGGGCCCCTTCAGTCCGCAGGCCGACCCTCTATCCACTGAGCCACACCGGTCTCGGCTGCCTCCCCATTCTCGCTCCCAGGGCTGCTCTCCACAGGCTGAGGCGGCCACACGTCGGTGGGGGTAGCACCTTTGGGTGACGTGTCTCCCCAGGCAGGGAGGCAGGGGGGGCAGGGGCCTCGGCTCAGGCTTAAAATAGCAGCAGCCGCTCCCTTCAGACCGCAGTGCTCAGAGAGCGATCCAGAGGCTTGCGATTTCCATTAAAAAAACTCAAGAACTGGACCTTAAAAAAAGGTGTATTGAACGATAATTGACCTCCTATAAACCACACGTACTTAAAGTGCTCGACGGATAAATTTTTACATCTGTTATTCACTTGTTATAAAAAAAAAAAACTATCAGCACAATCAAAATGGTAAAATATTCACCACGGCCAAAGGGTTTTCCTCATTCTCCCTTTCCTCTCTTTTAACCCTCTCCCCCTCCCGGTAACCACTGGTTTACTTCCTGTCGCTACACTGTAGTGCACCTTTTATAGGGTTTTATGTCAACGGGGCCACACGGTAGGTACTTGCTTTTATTTTGTTCCTTTCCCTTAGCAGAAAGTGTCTGAAAATCTTCCACTTCATTGCAGGTGTCATAGTTCATTCCTTCGCACTGAGCAGCCTAGCATTCAATGGGTAACCACAGCTTATGTGTTATTCACCTGTTCATGGACATTTGGGTAATTGGCAGTTGGGAGTATTAAAAATAAAGCTGCTATTCATATGTGTGCGCAGGTCTTTGTCTGGGCATATACCTTCCTTTCCATTGGACAAATACTCAGGGGTGGAACGATTGGCTTGTGTGATAGGCGTATGTTTAACTTCATGAGAAGTAACCGCGCTGTCCTGCAAAATACCAGCCATGTATGACTGGTCCAGTCGCTCCACATTCTCACCCACCTTGATGCGGTTAGTCTTTTCTCTGTTTCTCCCTCTTTTCTTTTCTTTTCTTTTCTTTCCGTTTCTTTTCTTTTCGTAACACTCATGGGCATGTAGTGGTGTTTCATTGAGGTTTTAATGTCCTTTTGTCTAATGACTAGTGATGCTGAACATCTTGTCATGTATGTGTTTTCTGCCATCTATTCAAACCTTTTACTGTTTCAATTTTTTTATTAGATTGCGTTCCTTCTTGTCATCGAGCTGGAAGAACTCTTCGAATATTCAGATAAAAGTTTTTTGTCTGAGCCGAAACCGGTTTGGCTCAGTGGATAGAGCATCGGCCTGCAGACTGAAAGGTCCCAGGTTCGATTCTGGTCAAGGGCATGTACCTTGATTGTGGGCACATCCCCAGTAGGGGGCGTGCAGGAGGTGGCTGATCGATGTCTCTCTCTCATCGATGTTTCTCTCTATCCCTCTCTCTTCCTCTCTGTCAATAAAATATATATATATTTTTTAAAAAAGTCTTTTGTTTGATACATAAATGTTTTGACAATATTTTCTCCCTGTTCATTTTCTTAATAGTACCTTTTAGGAGCAAATGTCTTAATTTTGAAGTCCAAGAATACCATATCCAGTAAAACTGGGCTTTAGAAATGAGAAAGCTAAAGACCTGCCCAAATAAACAAAAGCTAAAGGAGTTTATCACCAGCAGGACGACCTTACTGAAAAAGCTAAAGGGAGTTCCTTAGGTTGAAATGGAAGGATGCTAAGCCCAACATGAAAGCATATGAAAATACAAAACTCACTGGTATATATAAAGTCAAACTCGGAATACTCTAACACTGGAATTGTGGTGTGTAAAAAAAACTTTTATCTCTAGTATAAAAGTTAAAAGTCAATATTATTAAAAATAACTATCGCTATAATAACTTGTGCACAATATCAAAAGACAAAATGTGACATATCATAAAACACAGGGGGAGGAAAAGTGAAACTACAGTGTTTTATGCGATTGAAGGCAAGTTGTTATTAGTTTAAAATAGACCGTTATAACCATGTCTTATGTCAGCCCACAGAAAAAGAAACCTCTGGTATAGAAAATATGTAAGGAATTAAACCGTATCACAACCAAAATTAAACCACAAAGGAAGAAAGTAAGAGAGAAAGAAAATGAACAAAGAAACTACACAAGAGTGAAAACAACGATCAGCAAAATGGCAATAATAAGTCCTTCCTTGCCAATAATTACTTAAGTGCAATTGGATTAGTTCATTAGCGTCTCTATTCAAAAGACACAGAGCCGATTAAGAAAACATCAAAAGATATGCTGCCTAGAAGAGACTCACTTTCACTTTAAGGGCACACACAGGCTGAAAGTGAAGGGGATATTTATGCAAATAATACAAATTATAGAGCCGGCATGGTTATATTTATATCAATAAAATAGACTTTCATCAAAATTGATCAGAGATAAAGAAGGTCACTGTATAAAGATAAAGTGGTCAATTCATTAGGAGGATGTCAGGAGCGTAAGTACATATGCGCCCAACATTGGACTACCTAAATATTTAAAGCAAATACTACAACTGAAAGGGGAAATAAATAGCAGTATGATAGCAGTAGGGGATTTTCATACTCCGCTTTTAACACTGGATAGATCATCTGGACAGAAAGTCAATAAGGAAACAGAGGACTTGCATAACCCTATAGTGCAAATAGACCTAACAGACGTATGCTGTATAAGGCACATTCTATCCAGCGCACCAGGATACACACGCTTCTCAAGTACAGACTGAACATTCTCCAGGATATGTTATATGTTGGGGGACAAAGCAAGTCTTAACAAATTTAAGAGGATGAAAATCATAGGAAGTGTCTTTCAAACCAAAATGGCATGAAACTGGGAGTCAATAATAGGGGGAGAATTAGAATATTCACAGGTAATGTGAATTAGGAAATTAAACAATACACTCCAGAACCACCAATGGGTCAAGCATGAAATCAAAGTAGAAAACAAAATTTGACTTGAGACAAGGAAAAATGGGGGCAAAACCTGCCAAAATATATGAGATACTGCAAAAGTAGTTCAAAGTTTAAAGTGACAAATGCCTACATTAATCATCATAAAAAAAGATTCAAGTAAAAAAAAACTAACTTTGCACCCCAAAGAACTAGGAAAAGAATAACTAAGCCCAAAGTTAGCAAAAGGAAGGAAATAAAGATTAGAGCAGAAATTAATGAGCTGAAGACTAAAAAGGTAATAGGAAAAAAAATCAACAAAATCAAGAATTGGTTTGGTGAAAAGATAAACAAAACTGACAAACTGGTAGCTGGATTCACCAGGAAAA
>PVJN01049164.1:0-15333 GCA_004026805.1 Lasiurus borealis
ATTAAACTGAAGGGAGAGAAAGCAGAGAGCTGTGTCTAGAGTCTGCATTCAGGTCTCTGTTTATTAAACTGAAGGTGAGAGAGCAGAGAGATATGTCTAGAGTCTGCATTCAGATCTCTGTTTATTAAACTGAAGGGTGAAAAAACAGAGAGCTATGTCTGGAGTCTGCATTCAGATCTCCGTGTATTAACCTGAAGGTGAGAGAGCAGAGAGCTAAGTCTAGAATCTGCATTCAAATCTCTGTTTATTAAAATGAAGGTGAGAGAGCAGAGAGCTAAGTCTAGAATCTCCATTCAGGTCTCTGTTTATTAAACTGAAGGGTGAGAGAGCAGAGAGCTAAGTCTAGAGTCTGCATTCAGACCTCTGTTTATTAAACTGAAGGCGAGAAAGCAGAGAGCTATGTCTAGAGTCTGCATTCAGACCTCTGTTTATTAAACTGAAGGGAGAGAAAGCAGAGAGCTGTGTCTAGAGTCTGCATTCAGGTCTCTGTTTATTAAACTGAAGGTGAGAGAGCAGAGAGCTAAGTCAAGAGTCTGCATTCAGATCTCTGTGTATTAAACTGAAGGGTGAGAGAGCAGAGAGCTAAGTCAAGAGTCTGCATTCAGATCTCTGTTTATTAGACTGAAGGGTGAGAGAGCAGAGAGCTATGTCTAGAGATTGCATTCAGATGTCTGTGTATTAAACTGAAGGGTGAGAGAGCAGAGAGCTAAGTCTAGAGTCTGCATTCAGATCTCTGTTTATTAAACTGAAGGGTGAGAAAGCAGAGAGCCGTGTCTAGAGTCTGCATTCAGACCTCTGTGTATTAAACTGAAGGTGAGAAAGCAGAGAGCTAAGTCTAGAGTTTGCATTCAGACCTCTGTGTATTAAACTGAAGGTGAGAAAGCAGAGAGCTAAGTCTAGAGTTTGCATTCATAATTCTGTTTATTAAACTGAAGGGTGAGAGAGCAGAGAGCTAAGTCTAGAATACTCATTCAGATCTCTGTTTATTAAACTGAAGGGTGAAAGAGCAGAGAGCTATATCTAGGGTCTGCATTCAGACCTCTGTGTATTAATCTGAAGGGTGTGAGAGCAGAGAGCTCTGTCTGGAGTCTGCATTCAGATCTCTGTTTATTAAACAGAAAGTCAGAGAGCAGAGAGCTAAGTCTAGAGTCTGCATTCAGCTCTCTGTTTATTAAACTGAAGGGTGTAAGAGCAGAGAGAGCTATGTCTAGAGTCTGCTTTCAGATCTCTGTCTATGAAACTGAAGGGTGAGAAAGCAGAGAGCAAAGACTAGAGATGGCATTCAGATGTCTGTGTATTAAACTGAAGGGTGAGAGAGCAGAGAGCCGTGTCTAGAGTCTGCATTCAGACCTCTGTGTATTAAACTGAAGGAGAGAAAGCAGAGAGCTAAGTCTAGAGTCTGCATTCAGAATTCTGTTTATTAAACAGAAGGTGAGAGAGCAGAGAACTATTTCTAGAGTCTGCATTCATATCTCTGTGTATTAAACTGTAGGGTGAGAGAAAGCAGAGAGCTATGTCGGGAGTCTGCATTCAGGTCTCTGTTCACTAAACTTAAGGTGAGAGAGCAGAGAGCTATGTCTATAGAGTCTGCATTCAGACCTCTGTTTATTAAACTGCAGGGTGATAGAGCAGAGAGCTAAATCTAAAGTCTGCATTCAGATCTCTGTTTATTAAACTGAAAGTGAGAGAGCAGAGATCTATTTCTAGAGTCTGCATTCAGATCTCTGTTTATTAAACTGAAGGTGGGAAAGCAGAGAGCTAAGTCTAGAGTCTGCATTCAGATCTCTGTTTATTAAGCTGAAAGTGAGAGAGCAGAGAGCTATGTCTAGAGTCTGCATTCAGATCTCTATTTATTAAACTGAAGGGTGAGAGAGCAGAGAGCTAAGTCTAGAGTCTGCATTCAGGTCTCTGTTTATTAAACTGAAGGGTGAGAGAGCAGAGAGCTAAGTCTGGAGTCTGCATTCAGGTCTCTGTTTATTAAACTAAAGGGTGAGAGAACAGAGAGCTCAGTCTAGAGTCTGCATTCAGGTCTCTGTTTTTTAAACTGCATGGTGAAAGAGCAGAGAGAGCTACGTCGAGAGTCTGCATTCACATCTCTGTTTATTAAACTGAAGGTGAGAGAGCAGAGAGCTATGTCTAGAGTCTGCATTCAGGTCTCTGTTTATTAAACTGAAGGGTGAGAAGCAGAGAGCTATGTCCAGAGTCTGTATTTAGGTCTCTGTTTATTAAACTGAAGGTTGAGAGAGCAGAGAGCAATGTCTATAGTCTGCATTCAGATCTGTGTGTATTAAACTGAAGGTGAGAGAGCAGAGAGCTATGTCTAGAGTCTGCATTCAATCTCTGTTTATTAAACTGAAAGTGAGAGAGCAGAGAGCTATGTCTAGAGTCTGCATTCAGACCTCTGTTTATTAAACTGAAGGGTGAGAGAGCAGAGAGCTAAGTCTAGAGTCTACATTCAGATCTCTGTTTATTAAACTGCAGGGTGAGAGAGCAGAGAGCTGTGTCTAGAGTCTGCATTCAGACCTCTGTTTATTAAACTGAAGGTGAGAGAGCAGAGAGCTATGTCTAAACTCTGCATTCAGGTCTCTGTGTATTAAACTGAAGGGGAGAAAGCAGAGAGCTACGTCTATAGTCTGCATTCAGATCTCTGTTTATTAATCTGAAGTGTGGTAGAGCAAAGAGCTAAATCTAGAGTCTGCACTCAGAATTCTATTTATTAAAATGAAGGTGAGAGAGCAGAGAGCTATGTCTATAGAGTCTGCATTCAGACCTCTGTTCATTAAACTGAAGGTGAGAGAGCAGAGAGCCATGTCCAGAGCCTGCATTCAGGTCTCTAGGACCCCGTATGCCCGGGGTAGCTCCCCACAGGGACTCGTACGCTCTTTGGGGTTTGATTCGTGAAAGACACACACAAATACACACACACACACACGTGCTAGAGCACACACACACTCACACACACATAGACACACATGCGCACAGCTCGAGGTGAGTGAGGAGAGTGAGCACGAGCCGGACGCATCCTCGGAGGAGGACAGCGACGCCGAGGACTCGGGCCGCCACGTCCATGCCTCGTTCGTCACGGTAGGTCCCCCGTCCCCGGCCCAGAACCGGGCCCTGGACTCACACACCGTCTGTCCGTGTTCCTGTGGCCAGTCTACCTGGTTTTATCTTATTTACTTACGTCTTCAACGTGCGTTTATGGATGTCAGTGAGGAAGGGAGAGGGAGAGAGAGACAGAAACACCCACGATGAGAGAGAATCACGGATTGGCCGCCTCCTGCACGCCCCGCACTGAGGATGGAGCCTGCAACCCTGGGCTTGTGCCCTGACTGGGAATCGAACCCAGACCCTCCGGGTCATAGGTCGATGCTCAAGCCCTGAGCCACGCCGGGCCGGGCCTGAAGTAATTTTAAAAAAAAAATATTTTATTGATTTTTTACAGAGAGGAAGGGAGAGGGAGAAAGAGTCAGAAACATCGATGAGAGAGACATCGATCAGCCACCTCCTGCACGCCCCCCACTGGGGATGTGACCGTCACCAAGGTCCCTGCCCTGGACCGGAATCGAACCTGGGACCCTCCAATCCGCAGGCCGATGCTCTATCCACGGAGCCACATCAGTTTTGGCTGTTTGTTTGTTCTTTAAGTATATTTTATTGATTGTTTACAGAGAGGAAAGGAGACGTTAGAAACACCCATGAGTGAGAAACATTGATCAGCCGCCTCGTGCACGCCTCCTACTGGGGATGTGCCTGCAACCAGGGTACATGCCCCTGACCCGAATCTAACCTGGGACCCTGGAGTCCACAGGCTGACGATCTATCTACTGAGTTAACACTGGTTTTGGACATTTTTTGTTTTTGTTTTTTAATCACGCCCACAAAGTGAGCAGATGACCCTGACAAGACTGCCCAATTACGGGCTCATGGGTAGATTTCGGTGTGGAGCCGCCCTGCCTACTGTGTGTTCATTTGCATCTTTTTTTTTATATATATATTATATTGCTTTTTTCCCAGAGAGGGAGGGAGAGGGATAGAAAGTCAGAAACATCAATGAGAGAGAGACATCCATCAGCCGCCTCCTGCACACCCCACAGTGGAGATGTGCCCGCCACCCAGGTACATGCCCTTGACCAGAATCGAACCTGGGACCCTTCAGTCCGCAGGCCGACGCTCTATCCACTGAGCCACACGGGTCTCGGCTCGTTTGCATCTGGACGGGTGACGTAATTTCACGGCGACGCAAGCTGGGAAGCATCTCCTTCTTCTCCTGTGTCAGAGAGGCCGCGACACGGGGCCGGAGGCCCAGGACCTGCGTGCAAATGTATTTCCATCCGATGGGTCAGGATCCACGGTTGGTGGTGGGTGGTGGGTGGTGGTGGGGATGATGGGGGGCTTGTACTCTATGGTGGGACTAGCTGTGTCTTGGACTTTTATCTGGAAAAGGAAAATGACGTGGAGACCACCCACCCGTGTCTCTTACAGGGAGCTGCCCTCCTACGTGACCCGTCAGAAACCACTCGTTCTCTAAACGCTGGCGTTTCAATTATTATTATTTTTTAAATAGATTTTATTGATTTTTTTTACAGAGGGGCAGGGAGAGAGATAAAGAGTTAGAAACACCCATGAGAGAGAGACATCGATCAGCCGCCTCCTGCACGCCCTCTACTGGGGATGTGCCCGCCACCAAGGTACCTGCCCTTGACCGGAATCGAACCCGGGACCCTTGAGTCCACAGGCCAAAGCTCTATCCACTGAGCCAAACCGGTTTTGGCTGTTTGTTTGTTTGTTTTTTTAAGTATATTTTATTGATTTCTTACAGAGAGGAAGAGAGAAGGATAGAGAGTTAGAAACACTGAAGAGAGAGGGAAAAACATCGATCAGCCGCCTCCTACACGCCCCCCACTGGGGATGTGCCCGCCACCAAGGTCCCTGCCCTTGACAGGAATCGATCCTGGGACCCTTCCATCCACAGGCCGACGCTCTATCCACGGAGCCACACCCACCCGTGTCTCTTACAGGGAGTTGCCCGTTGGAAACCACTCATTCTCTAAACGTTGGCATTGCGATTATTATTATTATTATTATTATTATTATTATTATTATTTAAATATATCTTATTCATTTTTTTTACAGAGAGGCAGGGAGAGAGATAGTTAGAAACACCGAAGAGAGAGAAAAACATCGATCAGCCGCCTCCTGCACGCCCCCCACTGGGGATGTGCCCGCCACTAAGGTCCCTGCCCTGGACCGGAATCGAACCTGGGACCCTGGAGTCCACAGGCCGACGCTCTATCCACTGAGCCACACCCACCCGTGTCTCTTACAGGGAGTTGCCCGTTGGAAACCACTCGTTCTCTAAACGCTGGCATTGCGATTATTATTATATTTTTTAAAATAGATTTTATTGATTTTTTTTTTTTTTACAGAGAGGCAGGGAGAGAGATAACTAGAAACACCAATGAGAGAGAAACATCGATCGGCTGCCTCCTGCACGCCCTCTACTGGGGAATGTGCAACCAATTCACGGGGTCTAAAAGATAGCACATTCTGAAACTTTTAAAAATTCACCTCCCAAGCCATTCATTTCTTTTTAAATATAGTGCACGATGAGAAATTATTTATCTCCTTACAGATGTTGATTTTTACGCAAGACGTCGCTCTACCAATAAATATTGGCGGGAAAGAGGCACACGTGTTAGTATTTCCTTGCCGATAAGACGGTGTGATGGGACCGGCTGAAAGTCTGCGGCGATCATTTCATTTTATGTTAAATATGTTTCTATTGATTTGCGATTCCTTCCCACTGACTCCAAACTGCCGAGGCATGTTTTATGGACAAAAAAAAAATAGTTTCCTTATTTAAGAAGTCATTTTTCTCAAATAAAAACCTACTGGGAACCAGAGGAGACACCTTTAGACTGTTTAAGGGGGAAACCCATACCCTTGCACACAATCGGAGAGATTCAGGGAACAGGTGACTGCAATATACAATGAGGGTCTCAATTTTTGGGGGGGCAACACCACGGGACAGGTGAGTGTCCTTCTATCTATTGCAGGCAACTAGCTGGCAGGAGCTGATCATTCTATTGGGGCCCACAGCCCTGCTCAATACCATCTCCTATTAAGGTCAACAACCCTGGGCAGGAGGATCTCATTGTATTGGGACCCATATCCCTGATCAATAACATCTTCTATTAGGGGCAACAGCCCTGGGGAGTTGACTGTAATTCTATTGGAGGCCACAGCCCTGGTCAATAACAGCTGGTATTGAGGGCAATAAACCTGGGCAGGAGAATCTCATTCTATTGGGGCCCACAGCCCTGATCAATACCATCATCTATTGCAGGCAACAGCCATGGGTAATTGAGTCTCATTCTATTGGGGCCCACAGCCTGGATCAATAACAGCTCCTATTGTGGGCAATAAACCTGGGCAGGAGGATCTCATTCTATTGGGGCCCACAGCCCTGATCAATACCATCACCTATTGCAGGCAACAGCCTTGGGTAGGTGAGTCTCATTCTATTTGGGCCCACAGGCCTTATTAATAATATTTCCTATTGCGTGCAACAGTTGGGGACACCAGGATCTCATTCTATTGGGACCAACAGCACTAAGCACGAGCATCACTTATTCCGGGCAATAGACCTGGGTAGGAGGCTCACAATATTGGGGTGAGATTCCTGTTCAATATTATCTCCATTGTGGTCAATAATCGTGCACAGGAGACTCTCTAATCAATAGCATCTGCTATTGAGAGCAACAGGCCGGCACAGAAGGACATCATTCTATTGGGGCCCACAGCTCTGATCAATAACATCTTCTATTGAGGGACACAGCCCTGGGTAGTTGTGTCTCATTCTATTGGGGACCACCGCCCTGTTCAATACCATCTCCTATTATCATCAACAACCCTGGGCAGGAGGATCTGATTGTAATGGAGCTCATATCCCTGGTCAATAATATCTATTAGGGGCCACAGCCCTGGGTAGTTGAGTCTCATTCTATTGGGGGCCACAGCTCTGGTCAATATTAGCTTCTATTGAATGCAATAATTCTGATCATGAGCATCTCATTCTATTGGGGCCACAGCCCTGGTCAATATTAGGTTCTATTGAAGGCAATAATTCTGATCACGAGCATCTCATTCTATTGGGGCCACAGCCCTGGTCAATACCATCATATTAGGGGCAACAGCCCTGGATAGTTGAGTCTCATTCTATTGGGGCCCACAGCCCATGTTAATAATATTTCCAATTGCGTGCAACAGTTCGGACATCAGGATCTCATTCTATTGGGTCCAACAGCCTTAAGCAAAATCATCACCTATTTCGGGCAATAGGCCTGGGTAGGAGGCTCACAATTTATTGGGGGTGAGATCCCTGTTCAGTAGCATCTCCTATTGTGTCAACAACTATGAGCAGTATCGTCTCATTCTATTGGGGTTCACAGCCCTGATCAATATCATCTTCTATAGGGAGCAAAAGGCCAGGACAGGGGGATTTCATTATATCGGACCCACAGCCCTGATCAATACCATCATCCTATTATGGTCAACAACCCTGAACAGGGGGATCTCATTGTACCGGGGGCCACAGCTCTGATCAATAACATCTTCTTTTGGGGCCACAGCCCTGGTCAATACCATCATCTATTGTGGGCAACAGCCTTGGGTATTTGAGTCTCATTCTATTGGGGCCACAGCTCCTATTGAGGACAATAATCCTGGGCAGGGGGATCTCATTATATCAGGGCCCACAGCTCTGATCAATAACATCTTCTATTGGGGCCCACAGCCCTGGTCAATACCATCTCCAATTATCATCAACAACCCTGGGCAGGAATATCTCATTCTATTGAGGCTCACAGCTCTTGTTAATAATATTTCCAATCGCGTGCAACAGTTGGGGACATCAGGATCTCATTCTATTGGGTCCAACAGCCCTAAGCACGAGCATCACCTATTTCGGGCAATAGGCCTGGGTAGGAGGCTCACATAGATTGGGGATGAGATCCCTGTTCAGTAGCCTCTCCTATTGTGTCAACAACTATGAGCAGGATCGTCTCATTCTATTGGGGTTCACAGCCCTGATCAATAACATCTTCTATTGGGAGCAACATGCCAGGACAGGGGGATCTCATTATATCGGACCCACAGCCCTGATCAATACCATCATCCTATTATGGTCAACAACCCTGAACAGGGGGATCTCATGTATCTGGGCCCACAGCTCTGATCAATAACATCTTCTATTGGGGCCCACAGCCCTGGTCAATACCATCATCTATTGCGGGCAACAGCCCTGGGTAGTTGAGTCTCTATTGGGCCCACAGCCTGGGTCAATAACAGCTTCCTATTGAGGACAATAATCCTGGGCAGGGGGATCTCATTATATCGGGGCCCACAGCTCTGATCAATAACATCTTCTATTGGGGCGTACAGCGCTGGTCAATACCATCTCCAATTATCGTCAACAACCCTGGGCAGGAATATCTCATTCTATTGGGGCCCACAGCCCTTGTTAATAATATTTCCAATCGCGTGCAACAGTTTGGGACATCAGTATCTCATTCTGTTGGGTCCAACAGTCCTAAGCAAGAGCATCACCTATTTCGGGCAACAGGCCTGGGTAAGAGGCTCACAATTAATTGGGGGTGAGATCCCTGTTCAGTAGCATCTCCTATTGTGTCAACAACTATGAGCAGCATCGTCTCATTCTATTGGGGCTCACAGCCTGGATCAATAACAGCTCCTATTGAGAACAATAACCTGGGCAGGGGGATCTCGTTGTATTGGGGCCCACAACTCTGATCAATAACATCTTCTATTGAGGGCAACAGCCCTGGGTAGTTGAGTCTCTATTGGGGCCCACAGGCCGGGTCAATAACAGCTCCTATTATCGTCAACAACCCTGGGCAGGAATATCTCATTGTATTGGGGCCCACAGCTCTGATCAATAACATCTTCTATTGGGGGCAACAGCCCTGGGCAGTTGATTCTCATTCTAATGGGGCCCACAGGCCTGGTCAATATTAGCTCCTATTGAAGGCAATAATTCTGGTCACGAGCATCTCATTCTATTGGGGCCACAGCCCTGGTCAATACTGTCATATTAGGGGCTACAGCCCTGGTTAGTTGAATCTCATTCTATTGGGGCCACAGCCCTTGTTAATAATATTTCCTATTGCGTGCAACAGTTCGGACATCAGCATCTCATTCTATTGTGTCCAACAGCCCTAAGCAAGAACATCACCTATTTCGGGCAATAGGACTGGGTAGGAGGCTCACAATTAATTGGGGGTGAGATCCCTGTTCAGTAGCATCTCCTATTGTGTCAACAGCTATGAGCAGGATCGTCTCATTCTATTGGGGTTCACAGCTCTAATCAATAACATCTTCTATTGTGGGCAACAGCCTTGGGTAGTTGACTCTCATTCTATTGGGGCCCACAGCCTGGATCAATAATAGCTCCTATCGAGGGCAATAATCCTGGGCAGGAGGATCTCATTGTATCGGGGCCCACAGCCCTGATCAATACCATCATCTATTGAGGGCAACAGCCCTGGGTAGTTGAGTCTCTATTGGGGCCCACAGGTCGGGTCAATAACAGCTCCTATTATCGTCAACAACCCTGAGCAGGAGGACCTCATTGTATTAGGGCCCACAGCTCTGATCAATAACATCTTCTATTGGGGGCAACAGCCCTGGGTAGTTGATTCTCATTCTAATGGGGCCCACAGGCCTGGTCAATATTAGCTCCTATTGAAGGCAATCATTCTGGTCACAAGCATCTCATTCTATTGGGGCCACAGCCCTGGTCAATACCGTCATATTAGGGGGTACAGCCCTGGATAGTTGAATCTCATTCTATTGGGGCCACAGCCCTTGTTAATAATATTTGCTATTGCGGCAATAGTTGGGGACATCAGCATCTCATTCTATTGTGTCCAACAGCCCTAAGCAAGAACATCACCTATTTCGTACAACAGGCCTGGGTAGGACGCTCACATAGATTGGGGATGAGAGCCCTGATCAATAGCATCTCCTATTATGTCAACAACTATGAGCAGCATCATCTCATTTTATTGGGGCTCACAGCTCTGATCAATAACATCTTCTATTGGGGCCCAGAGCCCTGGTCAATACCATCATCTATTGTGGGCAACAGCCTTGGGTAGTTGACTCTCATTCTATTGGGGCCCACAGGCCGGGTCAATACCATCTCCAATTATCATCAACAACGCTGGGCAGGAGGATCTGATTATAATGGAGCCCATATCCCTGGTCAATAACATCTTCTATTGGGGCAACAGCCCTGGGTAGTTGAATCTCATTCTATTGGGGCCCACAGCCCTCCTCAATACCATTATCTATTGCGGGCAACAGCCTTGGGTAATTGAGTCTCATTCTATTGGGGCCCACAGCCTGGATCAATAACAGCTCCTATTGAGGACAATAATCGTGGGCAGGAGGATCTCATTCTATTGGGGCCCACAGGCCGGGTCAATAGCATCTCCAATTATCATCAACAACCCTGGGCAGGAATATCTCATTCTATTGGGGCTCACAGCCCTTGTTAATAATATTTCCTATTGCGTGCAATAGTTCGGGACATCAGGATCGCATTCTATTGGGTCCAACAGCCCTGGTCAATACCATCATCTATTGAAGGCAACAGCCTTGGGTAGTTGAGTCTCATTATTGGGGCCCACAGCTCTTGTTAATAAATTATCCTATTTTGTGCAATAGTTTGGGACATCAGGATTTTATTCTATTTGATCCAACAGCTTTAAACAAAATCAATCACCTATTTCGGGCAATAGGACTGGGTAGGAGGCTCACAATTAATTGGGGTTGAGAGCCCTGTTCAGTAGCATCTCCTATTGTGTCAACAACTATGAGCAGGATCGTCTCATTCTATTGGGGTTCACAGCCCTGAGTAATATCATCTTCTATTGGGAGCAACAGGCCAGGGCAGAAGGACCTCATTATGTTGGGGCCCACAGCTCTCATCAATACCATCTTCTATTGTGGGCAACAGCCCTGGGTAGTTGAGTGTCATTCTATTGGGGCCCACAGCTCGGATCAATAACAGCTCCAATTGGGGGCAATAATCATTGGCAGGACGATCTCATTTTATTGGGACCCACAGGCCGGGTCAATACCATCATCTATTGCGGGCAACAGCCCTAGGTAGTTGAGTGTCATTCTATTGGGGCCCACAGCTCGGATCAATAACGTCTCCTATTATCGTCAACAACCCTGGGCAGGAACATCTCATTCTATTGGGGCTCACAGTCCTGGTCAATAACACATCTTATTGTGTGCAACAGTTTGGGACATCAGCATCTCATTCTATTGGGGCCCACAGCCCTTTTCAATAACTACACCCTATTCTGGTCAACCACCCTGAGCAGCTGCATCTCATTTATTTATTGGGGTTCAGAGCCCCGATCCATAATGTCTCCTATTGTGTGAAACAGCGTGGAACAGGGGGTTCTCATGGTATTGGGGCCCACAGCTCTGAACAAATACCATCTTCTATTGCGAGCAACAGGCCAGGGATAGAGACTCTCATTCTACTGGGGCTAAGAGTCCTGGTCAGT
Organism: Lasiurus borealis; assembly: GCA_004026805.1. Classification (NCBI taxonomy): domain Eukaryota; kingdom Metazoa; phylum Chordata; class Mammalia; order Chiroptera; family Vespertilionidae; genus Lasiurus; species Lasiurus borealis. Next base: position 11,610 of record PVJN01049164.1, read on the forward strand.
AGCATCTCCTATTGTGGACAACAGCCCTGGGCAGAAGACACTATTAGGACTCACAGCCCTAATCAATAGCTTTGCCTATTGTGGGGAATAATTGTGGGCAGGAGGATCTCATTCTATTGGGGCCCACAGCCCTGATCAATACCCTTATCTATTGCGGGCAACAGCCCTGGGTAGTTTAGTCTCATTCTATTGGGGCCCACAGCCCTGATCAATACCATCATCTATTGCGGGCAACAGCCCTGGGTAGTTTAGTCTCATTCTATTGGGGCCCACAGCTCTGGTCAATACCATCTCTGATTGTTTGCAAGATTTCGGGGCATCAGGATCTCCATCTACTGAGATCCACACCCCTAAGCAAGAGCATCATCTATTTCGTACAACAGGCCTGGGTAGGAGGCTCACCATACATCGGGGCTGAGAGCCCTGATCAATAGCACCTCCTATTGTGGTCAACAACTATGAGCAGGAGACTCTCATTCTATTGGGGTTCACATCCCCTGATCAATAACATCTCTTATTGTGGGTAACAGCCCGGGACACAAAGATCTCATTCTATTGGGGGCCCATAACCCTGGTCCATACCATCTTCACTTATAGGGGCAACAGCTGTGGGTCGTTGAGTCTCATTCTATTGGGGTCCACAGCCCTTTTCAATAATATCACCCCATGGTGGTCAACCACCCGGAGCAGGTGCATCTCATTTATTTATTGTGGTTCAGAGCCCCGATCCATGTCTCCTATTGTGGGAAACAGCGTGGAACAGGGGGTTCTCACGGTATTGGGGCCCACAGCCCTGAGCAAATACCATCTTCTATTGCGAGCAACAGCCCAGGGCAAGAGACTCTCATTCTATTGGGGTTCACATCCCCTGATCAATAACATCTCCTATTGTGGGTAACACCCTGGGACACAAAGATCTCATTCTATTGGGGCCCACAGCCCTGAGCAAATACCATCTTCTATTGCGAGCAACAGCCCAGGGCTAGAGACTCTCATTCTATTGGGGCTAAGAGTCCTGGTCAGTAGCATCTCCTATTGTGGACAAACAGCCCCGAGTAGGAGACTCTTATTCTATTAGGGGCTCACAGCCCTCGTCAATAGTATCCCCTATTGCAGGCAGCAGCTCTGAGTAAGCTGAGTCTCATGCTATTGGGGCCCACAGCCCTGAGCCATAGCCTCTCTCTCTCCTATTGCCGGCCACAGCTGTGGGCCGTTGAGCCTCTCATTCTATCGGGGCCCACAGCCCTGGTCAATAGCACCTCCTGTTGCTGGAAATAGCCCGGGGCAGGCAGGTCTCTCTCATTCCGTTGGGTCTTCAGCCCTGGCCAACAGGATCTCCTCTTGTGGTCAACAGCTCTGGGCAGGGAGGGTTTGGGTCTATGGCAGCCAACAGCCAACCGCTCCTGGTTGCTGAACGCCAGGGGCAAATTTTGAGCCTCTGTTTGTTTTTTTTTTTACACCTTCTGGGTGAACATTTTCTTCGAAGACTCTTGAAGGAATCTGGTTAGAAGATTCCAAGTTCTCACCGTTAAAGCAGTTTTGACCTCAAGAGTTTTATCATCTGAAACGTAACAGTAAGTAATTCCTTGGAAGCTCCCGGCATATCAGCCTTCCCAGGAGTTGGCAGCCTGATCCCTCTCCCAACCTAAGGTGCTGTTGTGTCCCTCGCTCTACAGTAAATGTGTGTGCGTGTGTGTGTGTGTATGCGTGCGCACGCATGTGTGTGTTTTAAAAAGTTTTAAAAATGACTCCTGTAAGATTTCCTAAGTGTATACCCTTTACGTAAGATATCCATGAATTCGGTGGGTTTGGAGGCTCTGGTGCCAGAGCCAGATCCAAAAGCTCTCCTGTTAATTTTCACTTTTATCAGGACTCCAAATGAAACGGTCATTCCTGGGTGGGACAAAATAAGAGGGATATTCAGGGTTGAAATCGGGACCGAGTCTTCCGATGGATTGGCAGTTTTGTCTTTATGGAAACAAGGGGTCGTTCACTTAAGCTCCAACTTCTTCTTCCTTCCACGAAAACCACATTGTTCACTTTTGAAATGTTTTTTTTTTCTTTTCTTTTTAAGTGGAAGCAACAAACTCTCTGCACACACAGAGAGAAAAACAAGAGAGAGTCTCTGAAGACTAGATTTCAGCCCGGGATTGCTTCCCATCCAAAATGTATGTTTTCCTGACAGAACACCGAGGATGACAAAATGCAGGTTTTATTTTACCGATGGGCACTTAATATTTTATTATAAAGCGACACCCATCATTAACTTTCCTGGGAAAGACTTTTGTGTTTCCTCTGGGACGGTGGTGTTAACACCCATGTAATATATATATATATATATATATATAAACTGTTCTCTATCATTTTATTATTCTGACAAACATTCAAATTTACTATGTCAGATCAAGCATTCGAATTTACTAAGTCCTATCAAACACCCAACACAGTTATGACTGAATGAACTCCAGTAATGAGGTCACATTCTGAGCAGGGATGTATTTTTCCAATGGGGGCTCGAGAGAGCGCGGAGTGGCCACCAGGTGGCGCTCACACCTCTGGGGTGGATTTACCCAGCAGGCCGTGGGCCTGCTTCTACCTGTAAGGACACTTGTGTTTGTTCTGTGATCTCCATAAGCTACAGGGTCTGTTCATACCTGCTTGGCTTTTAAACATATTACGTTTAACGATTTCAGAGAGGAAGGGAGAGGGAGAGACAGAGAAACATCCAGGGTGATGCCTCTGACCGGGGAATGGAACCCTGACCTCCTGGCTCTTCGGCCAACGCTCAACCCTTCCTTATGGAATGATCTTTGCAGGAAGCCTCGGCGTCTGACTTGAACTCCACCCAGGTTTCTCCACACATTATTCCCGGAGCATCGACGTCCACACGAACGTGGTGATGAGAAAACGTTAGCTCAAAGGTACCTGTCAATCTCTGTTCTACTACCTCTGGCTGCGTCGCCCCCATTTCTGATGTGAACACAGGAAGGCCTACTCCTAGGGTAACCCCCATCAGAGGCATTTAGTCTACCGCACCGTGCAGTGTGGGGTTGTCCAGTCAGAAAAACATGAGTGGATTCCACCTGGTTAGACACTTATTACTGATTTTTACTGCTCGGTCCTCCTCTGATGATGTTTTCCTGTGGTTTTGGAGACACACACACAGAGAGAGAGAGGAGAGACAGAGAGAAGCATCCATGTGAGAGAATCACATTGATGGGTTGCCTCCTGCAGGCCCCCTGACCAGGCCCCGGGCTGGGGAGGAGCCTGCAACCGAGGAGGTACCCTGTTTCTCCAAAAATCACACAGTGTCTTCTATTAATGTTTGCTCCCAAAGAGGCGCCAGGTCTTATGATCAGGGGGTGTCTTATTTCTCCATGAAGAAGAACACGGGACACATTGATGGTTGAATAACAAAAAAAAAGGGGAAATGTATTACCTTGGTATTCGTTGTCATCACCAACCAGCTCACTGATGGGCCTCAGAGCAGCCAGAGCTGTTGAGCTGTGCGAGGTCCCTTTAAATCGGGAGGAGTCTTTCAATCAAGAGGCCTGATGGTAGTAGCTTCAGCGGCCTTTTATTTCAGGGAGGCCTTATGTGGGGGGTGAAGGGGGGAGGCCTGATGATCGGGGAGATCTTATTTTCGGGGGGTGGAGGGATGCCTTCTATGACAGCTAGAGGCAAAACTGAAAGTATATCTTATTTGCGGGGGGGATGTCTGACT
>PVJN01049165.1:0-15333 GCA_004026805.1 Lasiurus borealis
CGGCCCGCCCTCCTGCCTGCGGTGGCTTCCCCAGGTGAATTGGTAGGCGCTGAAACAGTCTAATTTCCCACACAAGCCATGTCAAATATAATTTGGGTGCAAAGTTGGTAATTATACGTAACATCAGTCTGATGTGAAAAACACTGAAAAATTCAGCAAGAAGAGACTGCGGGAGAGACGTGAGTCTGAGGCCCAGCCAGAAAGAGGCAGGCCCGGCCCCGCCAGAGCCGGGCTTTAATGAATAATAGCATGTTTTCAGGATCTCGGAGGACGCGGGTCCCCAGCTGTCTAAAGCGCCTTTGTCTACCAATTACCAGCATTGGGGGAAGGCGGGGTAGCGGGGGGTGCTGCCAGAGGTTTGGGCTGGGGCTGCAGCTCACCTGTGGGCCAAGCTCCCGCTGTGAGGGGACCGCATTCTGCTCCTTGGTCACCAGAGACCACCCCCACGAGGCCAGGGTCAGTGGGAGAAGGGGGCTGGTCTCCCCTTGACCAGCTGGGTGGCCTGTGGGGAGCAGGGAGGGGTGCCTGCAGGCCAGGCAGCGCTAGCGAGGCTTGGAGGGTCCTGTGGGTTTGGGCGGGGCCTTTTTCTTTTCAAACAATTCGGTGGACTGTCTCTGCGACGACAGAGGCCACATCTTGTTGGCTCTCCCCTATGTCCTTGGCCTCTGGCACATAGTAGGTGCTGGGTAAGTATGTGTGGAATGCGCCCACTGTGCGAAACCAGCTATGGTTCCTTCTCGCTCTACCCCTGGGCGGACTGAGTGACACCCGCCCGCTGGCTCAGAGGAACAACACGGGAGACATCGGAGAGCATAAGGGACAGGCACACGCCTGCGTCAGAATCACGGTTTCACGCTGACAAGCGCCATGGCCTTCAGTGACCAAAATGCTGCCTCAGGGCCCAGCTGGCGTGGCTCCGCGGTTGAGTGTCAACCTCTGCAACAGGAGGTCACAGTTCGATTGCCGGTCGGGACACGTGCCCGGGTTGTGGGCTCCGTTCCCAGTCGGGGGACATGCAGGAGGCGGCCAAATGATGATTCTCTTTCATCGTGGAGGTTTCTATCTCTCTCTCCCTCTTCCTGCCTCTCTGAAATCAATTTTAAAAACGTATTTTTTAGCCGAGACCGGTTTGGCTCAGTGGATAGAGCATCGGCCTGCGGACTGGGGGGTCCCGGGTTCGATTCCGGTCCGGGGCATGTACCTTGGTTGCGGGCACATTCTCAGTATGGAGTGTGCAGGGGGCAGCTGATCGATGTTTCTCCCTCATCGATGTTTCTAACTCTCTATCCCTCTTCCTTTCTCTCTGTAAAAAAATCAATAAAATATATTTTTTAAAAAAAACATATTTTTTAAATGCTGCCTCAGTTTCTCACCTGTAAAATGGGCATAAAATCAATCTGCCGCTTAGGATTACTGTGAATACTGAATGAGAAACCCACGTAAGACACTCTGAGCAGCACCTGGCAAGTTGCTCTTGTTTTGCTGGGGGAGATGGGTACGGCCGGTGCAGAATTGCTCTAGAGAAGGGGTTACAGAGGGGAGAGAGGGAGAGAGGAAGAGGAGGAGGAAGAAAAGGAGGAGGAGGGGGAGGAAAGGAAGAAGGAAGAGGAGGGAGAGGAGGAGGAGGAGGAGGAAGAGGGGAAGAAGGAAGAGGCAGGAGAGGAGGAGGAGGAGGAGGAGGAGGAGGAGGAGGAGGAGGAGGAGGAGGAGGAGGAGGAGGAGGAGGAGGAGGAGGAGGAGGAGGAGGAGGAGGAGGAGGAGGAGGAGGAGAAGAAGAAGAAGGAGGAGGAGAAGGAGAAGGAGAAGGAGAAGGAGAAGGAGAAGGAGAAGGAGAAGGAGAAGGAGAAGGAGAAGGAGAAGAAGCCACTAGCAGAGCAGACGAACCCAGAGCGAAAAAACAGAGCGTTCAGAGGACAACTTGGAATAGTTTCCGTGGTTGCAGGCATGGTATAAACCCCTTTTCCTCATTTCCCTAAGAATCCTCAACAAAATGCCGTCTGTTTCTTAGCCCGTGCCATGAGCCCTGTTGGGGATGTGTGGTCCCCGGGTGGGCAAGGACGTGAACGCAGACACCTGTGGGAGGTGGCCACACCCCAAGGGGGTACTGTTGTTACTGTCACGTTTTGCCGGTGGGTAGCAAGGCTCAGGGAGGTGACAGGATGGGCTCCATCTGGGGGTTTGCCTGCAGACTGCCCGAGCAGCCGTCTGTGCTCACTGAATGCACTGGAAGATTCTGCCAAAGAGCAGTGAGAACAGGGCTGCCTGCGGCCCTGGCAGAGCCAGGCATCTGGTCTACCCGCTGCGCCCTAACCACGCCGGGAGGCAGGCAGCTGGCATCCCCACCGCACAGACGAGGAAGCTGTGGCTCAGAGCGGTTCGACCACATGTCCCAGGTGATGGACAGGGAAGAGGAATGAAATCGGGGTTCACTCCAGAGGAGCCCTAACTGCCAAGGGACCACCTTCACCATCACTGTCCTGTCCTGCACCCTGCCGCCGCTCAGGCCCCCACACGCCCCAGCCCTGCACGCCGCCTCCGTCTGGGGACCTGTCCACCACGCACGCCAGGTGTGAGAAGGCCTGGGTGCTGTGGGATGATGGGATTTTTGAAGTCCCAGCCTGCCTCTCTCAGAGTTTCCTGTTGAGGCTGAGGGTGCTCACGGGTCTGAGGCCCTCGCTTTGATGGCGAGGCTCCTATCGAAGGCTCTGGAGCTTGTCTGCCCATTGAAATCATCTGCGGAGTCTGAAAATCTCCAATGCCGGGCCCCGGCCCAGAGACTGTCAGCCAAGGATATCTCTCCGCCGCAGCCAAAGGCCGCCAAACCCAGGTGCAGATTCGTCGGCTCTGGGATGGAACCAGGGCTCAATGCAACATCCATCATCATCATCATCATCATCACTGATTTCAGAGAGGAAGGGAGAAGGAGAGAGAGCTAGAAACACCAAGGATGAGAACGAATTATTGATCGGCTGCCTCTGGCACGCCCCCAAATAAGGATCGAGCCCACAACCCTTGACCTGAATGGAACCTGGGACCCCTCAGACTGCAGGCTGCCACTATCCACTGAGCAAACCAGCCAGGGCGTGCAGCATCCTTAGACACTTACCAGGGGTGCCGGCGCACGTGGCCCCCATGCCATCTGCTGAGAACTACTCCTCTGCCTCCTCATCCTCAGCCCCTGCTCAGCTAGCCTCTCTACTCAGTATCCCCCCAAAACCACCCCCCTCCCCGCCAGCAGGGCCTCCATACTGGGCTCCGGGACCCACTCTAGGGCCCTGTCCCCAACTCGGTTCCCTGGCGCCCCAGGACCCCACATGGGTGATGAGAAAGAGAGAGGCCAGATGTTAGGCGACAAGGGGCAGGCCCAGGCCCTGGCCTTCACTGCCATCGCTGTGCTGACCGGTGCCCGGGGCTGCTCCATCCCAGGCCGGGGGAGGAGCCAGGATTCCTGGCTTCCAAGCAATGCGGGGTGAGGAGCAGAGGTGGGGGTTGGGCAAGAGGCTGGAAACCCAGACAAGAGGACTCCTGTCTAGCCAGTTCCGCCCTCCGGCTCCCAGGGCCGCCCACTTGGGCAGGTCAGGACAGCTCCCCTCGCTGCCTCCATTCCCGCTTTTCTGAGAGAAAAGGAATAATCTCGCCCGCCTCCCCTTGTCTGTGTGTGAGTGTGTGTTTCATTTGTTTAGATTAAAGTCGTAACTGCTGGAGGCAATGAGTTCCAGCAGATCAGAAGCACGAGGAGCGAGTCTCTCTTGGAGGTGCCCTGTCCAGAGGGTCTGGTGTGTGTGCTCCCCGACATTTTCTAAGGGCACAAACCCCCCTGTTTGTCTTGTTAATGAGGGGATTGGAGCGGCTGCTGTGGCCTGTTCTGGCGCTTCGCCGTATATCACGGCCCCCGTTCCGTGGGAGTCCATGAAGGTCCGTCCCGCTCTTTTTGAAGGCTGCATACTATTCCACGGTATGGGGATATGTCTTTTTTTTAAATAATTTTATTTATTTTTTAACATATTTTATTGATTTTTACAGAGAGGAAGAGAGAGGGATAAAGAGTTAGAAACAGCTGAAATCGGTTTGGCTCAATGAATAGAGCTTTGATCTGCGGACTGAAAGGTCCCAGGTTCGATTTCAGTCAAGGGTATATACCTTGGTTTCGGGCACATCCCCAGCAGGGGGCGTGCAAGAGGCGGCTGATCGATGTCTCTCTCTCTCATCGATGTTTCTAACTCTATCCCTCTCCTTTCCGCTCTATAAAAGTCAATAAAAAATATATTTTAAAAAAAAGAGTTAGAAACATTGATGGGAGAGAAACATCAATCAGCTGCCTCTTGCATACCTCCCACTGGGGATGTGCCCGCAACCAAGGTACATGCCCTTGACCGGAATCGAACCCAGGACCCTTCAGTCCACAGACCGACGCTCTATCCACTGAGCCAAACCGATTAGGGTGGATATACCCCTTTCTAAGCCATTCGATCAGTGGACGTTTAGACTGTTTTCATTTTTCAGCCGCACAGTAGACAATCATACAATGGCCGCCGTTCTGTGAGCACCTGTGAATAGCTCCACAGTGTGGCCACAGTGCGTTCCTGGGGGCCGCACGATGAGAGATGGACAAGCTGGCGTCTGCAATGGGCGTGCTCCGAGGAGCAGGGACACGCTGGTGACAGACAATAACTGCGGAGAGGAGAGGGCCATCATGGATTTCGCATCGCCGCAGCCTTTCTCTTAGACACTGACCCACAGCACCTCCCCCTCTTCTTCCATGATCCTCCCCAGCATCAACACCAGCATCAAATCGTGGCTACAGGCACCCACTGTGCCACTGCCAGACCCCTGGCTCCAGTGCCATCACCATACCCAGCACCATAATTTCCACATCAGCCTGTGTTCTCAGCTGCAAACAAAAAGACCCTTTGATTTGAGGGGAAAGGGGCTATAAAACAGTCCTCGGCAGCCCCGCTTGGTGTGGCTCAGGTGGCTGGGCATTGTGCCTTGCCCTGAAAAGGTTGCCGGTTCGATTCCCGGTTAGGAGCGTGTGGGAGGCCACCGATGGATCTGTGTTACGCTCTCACATCACTATTTCTCTCTCTTCCCCTCCCCCTTCCTCTCTCTCTCTAAAAATCAATAAACCATTTTTTAAAAGGTATAAGGCAAACACCTAAATGGAAAATCTAAAATTATAACACTCCTAGTGGGGGGAAAAAAACATATGAGAAATTCTTTAAGACCTTGGGTCAGGCAAAGATTTCCTGGACCGTAAAAGAAAAGATTTGATCAATTTAACTTCGTCCGAATTAAAAACGTCTGCTCTTTGAAGACACTCTTCAGAGAATGAAAAGACAAGCCACAGACCGGGAGAAAACATTTGCAAAATGCATCTCTGATAAAGGGCTGGGAACCAGATATGCAAAAAACTCTCCAAACTCAACAAGAAACCACCCACGAAAAATACGGGCTCAAGGTCTGAATAGACACTTCAACAAAGAAGATCCCGGAGTGGGAAATAAGCAGATGGAAAATGCCAAGCACCCTTAGTCATGAGCACAATGAAAATTGAAACCACGAGAAACCACTACATACCCATTGGAATGGCTCCGATTTTAAAAACTGACAGTATAGCCCTAACCCGTTTGGCTCAGCGGGGAGAGAGTCAGCCTGTAGACTCCAGGGACCCAGGTTCGATTCTGATCAAGGGCATGTACCTTGGTTGCGGGCACATCCCCAGTAGGGGGCGTGCAGGAGGCAGCTGATCGATGTTTCTCTCTCATCAATGTTTCTATCCTTCTCTCTTCCTCTCTGTAAAAAAATCAATAAAATATATATATTTTTAAAAACTGACAGTATAGCCCTAGCTGGTTTGGCTCAATGGATAGAGCATCAGTCTGCAGACTGAAGGGTCCCGGGTTCGATTTTGGTCAATGGCACATGCCCAGGTTGCAGGCTCGATCCTCGGTAGAGGCAGCCAATCAATGATTCTCATCACTGATATCTCTCTCTCTCTCTCTCTCTATCTCTCTCTCTCTCTCTCTCTCTCTCTCTCTCTCTATATATATATATATATATATATATATATAAAGAAAAAAACTGACAGTATGAAAGGCTAGCAAGGATGCAGAGTGACTGGAACTGCCATACGTGGCTCATGGGAACGCAGAATGGTTGCAGCCACTTTGAAAAACTGTTAGGCAGTTTCTTAGGAAGTGAAACATACACTGAACATGTGACCCACCGACTCCACTCCTAGGTATGTAAGCTCTCCACCGAAGAGAAGCTGAGATCTATGTCCTCGCAAATACCTGCACGTGGGCGCTGGTAACAACTGGACTCGTCCTCAGAAATTGGAAACAACCCAACTGTCCATCAGCAGGTGAGCGAGGGAACAAGCTGTGGTCTATCCATCCCATGGAGAACTGCTCGCCAATAAAGAAGACCAGTTACTGAGGAAGGCGACAATGTGGCTCTCAAAAGCATCATGCTCAATTAAAGAGGCCAGTTCCAGAAGGCTGCGGGTTGTACAATTCAACGTATAGTACATGATTTATTTCAGAAAAGGCAAAACTAGAGCAACAGAAATCACACGAATAATTTGCAAAACACTGCAAGAGAAGGAGGGGATTCAGCAGCTTCCATGATGTGCTGTTAATGTTTAACAGCCAGCTCATGGGAGGTGGGAGATATATATACATGTACAGTGGTACCTCGAGATACGAGTTTAATTCATTCCGTAACCTTGAGGCGTGGGAAACTATGAGACGCTCGAGTCTCCGTAAACTGGTGGGTCGTGTGCAGCCGGCCAATGTGCGCGATGACTCCTATCTCAAATGTTGCTCGTATTTCAAAGCAAAAAATCGCTCGCTCGACGGCTCGTATCTCAAAGATCTCGTATGTTAGGGCACTCGTATCTCGAGGTACCACTGTAGTTGTAAATACTGAAGGAATCATTTCTTAATTTGTGTGTGTGTGTGTGTGTGTGTGTGTGTGTGTGTGTGTGACTCACCAGGTAATAATGGCTACAGACAAGACACACTTTCAAGGTTCATCTGCATTATTCTCCGTCTCTGGCCAGACACTCCACAGAACAATAACCCAACTCTGATGGGTGCCCTTTGCTGACGTCTCTGATGTCAACACGCCCGCCACAGCCAACGTCAAGCCCTCCCGTATGAGGCAGCACACCATTACCTCGTATTCCGACCACACAGACCCACCCTGTTTCCCCGAAAGTAAGACATCCCCTGAAAATAAGACCTACTTCCAGTTTTGCCTCTCGCTGTAATATAAGGCATCCCTCCCAAAATAAGACCTCCCCGATCATAAGACCTCCCCAGAATAGAAGGCCCCCGAAGCTACCATCAGGCATCTGACGCCTGATTTAAAGAGACCTCGCCCTGCCTGAACAGCTCCGGCTGCGCTGCGGCCCATCAGTGAGCTGGTTTGTGATGACAACGACTACCGTACCGTAGACAGGTAATCAGTTTCCTTTTTTTTTTTGTTCAACAATAAATGTGTACCGTCTTCTTCTTCATGGAAAAGTAAGCCATCCCCTGAAAATAAGACCCAGCGCCTCTTTGGGAGCAAACATGAATATCAGATACTGCCTTATTTTCGGGGAAACAGGGTAATAAATAACGTGGTCTCAGGAGCACACACAGTAGAACGCAGCAGCAAAAATAATTAGGAAGGGGTGGCTCATTATCTTTGATATAAATTGCCAGCTTACATAATTTAATACATGACGGCGAGGTTTAACAAGCAGCTACAAAGTCCTTGAAAATCCACCAGTTGACGCTCACAAGCTGAAACTGGCCAACGCTAGCACACCCCTGGGACGGACTACAACATGGCACCCCGAAACTTGGGAGGGTGGCGGGAGTGCTCTGTATCTTGATGGTGGCGGTAGCCCCCTCGTTGTACATGTGTGTCACGATCTGCAGAACCGCGCCTATGAAAGGGTGGCTGCTACTGTCTGTAAGTTCTGCTTTCACAAGCCTGGATGATGGGGCACTTGGTAACTCACGCGCTCTCCAGAGGCACCAGGGAGTCGGAGGTGGAGGCTGAACCGGCGCCCAGGTTTCTGTTGCTGTCATGGAGCGCAGGCATGGGGGTGCGAACCACACCCCAACAGGCCGGGTGCCCCTGCCCGGATGCCACTGCTGCTGCCCCTGCCATCTGTCTGTCTCTCCGTCCTGCTCCGGCCCGCTCTTCAGCACTGAGCCTGCCTGTGCCGCTTCCAAAGCTAAACCCTGTGTCTGTATCTGATTGGTCAAGGCAAGGTCACATGAGCACACTCTAGTTGCAAGGAATGCTGGGAAGGTGAATTTCTTTTTTTTAAAGAAAGAAAATTTTGCCAAAGCCGGTTTGGCTCAGTGGATAGAGCGTCGGCCTGCAGGCTGAAAGGTCCCAGGTTGGATTCTGGTCAAGGGGATATACCTCAGTTGCGGGCACATCTCTAATAGGGGATGTGTAGGAGGTAGCTGATCAATGTTTCTCTCTCATCGATGTTTCTATCTTTCTCCCTTCATCTCTGTAAAAAAGTCAATAAAGTATATTTAAAAAGAAAAAAGAAAAAACATTTTTTATTGATTTCAGAGAGGAAGGGAGAGGGAAAGAGAGAGAGAATCATTGATTGGCTGCTTCCTGCAGGCCCCACACTGGGGCTAGAGCCCACAACCCCGGGCCATGTACCCTGACTGGGAATCATCGAACCGTGGCCTTCTGGTTCATAGGTCAATGCTCATCCTCTGAGCCACACTGACTGGGCTCTCAAACTTCATAAATAAGAAATATATTTTACACAACAACACACCGTATGTTAATGAAATGTTGCACAAAGCAGTGCCTACCCTCTTACATGCACTGCACGCTGATGTTTTCTATGCTAATGTTTCCTATTAAATTTTTCCCCAAATGCCAATCTTCATTCATTAAATGGACTTCCTGACCCATCAGTGGATCCTGAGCTGCCCTTTGAAAGTCACAAATGCAGGGGCCCTAGACGTGGGGGGAGAGGCAGGGGTGGGGCTGGGGAGGGCCCAGAGCCAGGCCACAGGCTTTGGATGTGCCCTGTGGATTCCTGGGCCCCGCGTCACGTGTGGATGGTGATTAGACACGAATGACACCCACCAGCTGTCAATACTTAAAATGCACGTGACATTTGACCCAGCAGCTCCACTGCGAGGATGCAGCCTGGAGAAATTCCCGCCCAGGAGCGCAGTGGGGCGTGAGCCTTTGCCGCAGCTGCTTCATCGGAGAAACTAAAGCAGCGACTCTGAAGAACGAGGTCGGCCCGGCTGGCGTGGCTCCGTGGTTGGGCATCCGCCTAAGAACCAGGAGATCACGGTTCGATTCCCAGTCAGGGCACATGCCCGGGTTACAGGCTCAGGGCCCTTGTCTCCATCCCCAGTGAGGGGCATGCAGGAGGCAGTCGATCAGTGATTCTCTCTCATCATTGATGTTTCTCTCTCACTCTCCCTTCCACTCTGAAATTGATTATATATTTTTTAATATATTTTATTAATTTTTTACAGAGAGGGAAGGAGAGAGATGGAAAGTCAGAAACATCGATGAGAGAGAGATCAGCCGCCTCCTGTATGCCCCACAGTGGAGATGTGTCTGCAAGCAATGTACATGCCCCCAACCGGAATCAAACCTGGGACCTTTCAGTCCGCAAGCCAACGCTCTATCCACTGAGCCAAACTGGTCCCAGCTTTTTTTTTTTAAAGAGCCAAAACTGTTTTGGCTCAGTGGATAGAGTGTCGGCCTGCAGACTAAAAGGTCCCAGGTTCAATTCCAGTCAAGGGCTGCGGGCACATCCCCGGTAGGGGTGTGCAGGAGGCGGCTGATTGACGTCTCTCTCTCATTGATGTTTCTAACTCTCTATCCCTCTCCCTTCCTCTCTGAAAAAAATCAATAAAATATAAAAAAAAAAAAAAGAGGCTGTCTCTGTTGTAGAGCGATCTCTGGGATATTCAGGGCGGAGAGACAAAATCAAGGCCAAGAGCCAGACGAGTGCTTGGCTTCCAGGTTGGGGGAAAGCACGCCTGTCTGTGTAGGCACAGCCCATGTGTAGGCACCTTCCGAAGACTCACGAGAAAATTTCCACACGCGTTGCAACACGGACGGAGCTTTACGTAAGTGAAATAAGCCCGCCACGCGGGGACGTGCACTGCGGGATTCCGCTCACCGAGGCCCCAGAGGAGCTAGCCTCGGAGAGAAGGGCATCTTTCTCTGCATCCTCATCACACGACTGAGAAGGCCCTACCCCGAGCCTCACAGTGGCTGCGCTGTGGACGGGGCCTGGGCTGCGGAGCGCGGGAAAGGGGGTTCTCTCCCCACCCCTCCTCCCTGCTCCGTGTGCTGCGTGCTGGGAGGAGGGGGCGTCCTAGCAGCTCCCTAGAGCATCGGTTCTCAACCTGTGGGTCGCGACCCCATTGGGGGTTGAACGACCTTTTTGCAGGGGTCGTCTAAGACCATCGGAAAATGCAGATATTTACATCACGATGCATAACAGTAGCAACATTTCATGGTGGGGGGTCACCACCACATGAGGAACTGTATGCAAGGGTCTCGGCCTTAGGAAGGTTGAGAACCACTGCCCTAGAGGAAGCAACGCTGAGAGCTCTGGGGACCCCGGCGCGGTGTTTGATCCAACCGGAGAACCAGGGGGGGCTTCCTGGAGGAAGGGGCGTGGAGGGTGTGAGGCTGAACAGTAGCAGCAGCCCCTGGGTCCTGAACTTTCTGGGGCTGGAGGCTGAGTTCTGCCCAGCCCCCTCCGCACAGACAGGCCGCAGTGCCACGTGGGAGCAATGTGAACATCGCCTCCTGCCGAGACCGGTGTGGCTCAGTGGATAGAGCATCGGCCTGCGGACTGAAAGGTCCCAGGTTCAATTCCGGTCAGGGGCATGTACCTTGGTTGTGGGCACATCTGCAGTGGGGGGCGTGCGGGAGGCGGCTGATCGATGTCTCTTTCTCATCGATGTTTCTAACTCTCTATCCCTCTCCTTTCCTCTCTGTGAAAAATCAATAAAATAATATTTTAAAAAAGGAAAGAAAAAAAGAAAATCGCCTCCTGGTGTGGCTCTCATGCCCTTCAGTGACTAGAGGCCTCGGACCTGGGGCACCGGGAGGGGTGAGGGAGGCGGGAACAGACGGCTGAGCTCCCTCCCTTACCCTCCCCCTCCCTCTCCTGTGAGAGCCCCCGACCCTCACCACATCTGGTTCCCGTTGGCCCGGTTTGGTTCCAATCATCCCACTTCCTGCTACCATCTCTGGCGCCCTCCCCCCCAGCCTTCAGCACGTCCCGCGCCCCGAATGTGGATGGGTCACCCACAGCCTCCTGGCTGTTCCTCCGGCTGCTCCCGCCCCACCTCACCCGCCTGCACCCCCAACCCCCGCTTGGGGTGCTCTGGGCTCTGGTAGCTCCCACCCACCTCCTTCCAGGTCTGGCTCAGGCCTCGGGGAACCCCTTCTCCCCTCCGCTGGTCCCCTGGGCCCCAGCGGGGCTGCTTCCAGGGCCAGGCTGTGCTGGGTCCTCCCCCACCACCCAGCCCTCCCTGGGAGGTCCCGGGTGCGAGGGGCCAGAAAGGTGTTTACCTGAAAGGAGCTTCTCTCCAGAGAAAAAGGACCGCAAGCCACCGCCAGGGGCCCCCGGACCTCGGGGACAGACCTGGGAGAAGGTCGGGGTACAGAGTGATGAGGGGACGAGAGGAGAGGCAGGAAACTGGACCCCAGAGAGCAGGCCCCCAGCGCCCCACCCGGTGGGCCCTGAGAGGTGATTTAAAGGGACAGAGGACTCCGTCTGCTCCACCTCCCAGAGTGGGGACTGGGCCTGTGACCCCGGCTCGCTCCGTGACACGTGCCCCGCGTCCTCATTAATGGCTTCACACGCCGCGCTTACTGCTGGCCGCCACGTTAACGCCTTCGGTCTTCACGGCAACCCTGCGGAGGGGCTGCTGGGACCCCATCGGCCCATTGCACAGATGAGAAAGCTGAGGCTGACGCAGCTCATTCACACCGCGGAAAGCAGTGAAGCCAGGCTCTGTGCCAGGAGCCTCTGAGTCTCCCGCTGCCCAGAGGTGCCAGGGTTCCCCAGAGGGTGGAGGCATTACCCTCCCTCAGCACTGCCCTCCCCCAGCTAGCCTCACCTCTGGGCCGGGAGCTCCCGGAGGACGGGGCGGGATGGGGTCACCCGTGTCTCCACAGGCCACGGAGACACGCACGCATTCAGTCACACATCCCGGGATTCGCACTGCGTACCCCTGGGGCTCCCGCGCCAAACCCCTCTGAGCCTCGGGCTCCTCGCCTGCAAAACGGGAGTCCGGTCTGGAGCCGCGCACCCCAGTACAGGAAAGCGAGGTGCGCGCGTCATTTTAAACCCCCTACTGGCCACATCGGCAGGCGACAACGCGGCAGGTGGAGTTCAATTGACCTCACACCTTTGAAACCAAACGCCACCCAAATACTCTCATTTCGCAGGTCTTCATTGTAAAAACGACGCCCCTGAGACCAGGGCTGAGCAAACCCTTCAGGCACGGCTTCTGGGGAGCCACAAGTCGGGGGGGGGCCCTCCCTCACCCTGACAGCAGGCTCTAGCCTGCAAGGCCCCACAGAGATGGGACTGGGGGTGTCTCAGCCCCCCGCCCCCGCGCCCAGCCCAGCTCAGGGTGGGCACATGCACGGGATGAGGGGGCTGGGACACCCCCTCCTGCGTGGCCAGGAGACGGGACCCCTCTGGGGCGCCCCAAGATGCGGCGCTGCTGGTTTTCCGGGAAGAAGCGGGCGGGGGAGGGGCCGCAGGCGGGGGCCTCGAGGAGGAGCGGCCGCCTGGCACGGGGACAGAGTTTGTTTGCACCTCTTTGAAGCCGGGAGATGAAAGTGGGGACCACATGGCTGCCTTTGATTGCCTGCTCCCCGGGCCCCACGCAGCTGCAGCCCGGCCCGGCCCAGCCCTTCGGGGCCCGGGGAGCGGGCAGGCCCCAGGCCCAGGGCGTTGCTCCCCTGGGTGGCTGGAGGGATCGGCAGAGGCAACGCCCTCCATCCTGGGGACCTGCCCTCCCTTAGACCAACCCTCAAAGGACAGGGGCAGCCTCGCTCCACAAAAGGGAGCAGGTGAGGTGTGGGACTGGGGGAACCCGCGCCCCGAATCTCTCCTCTGCCCGGGCCGGCACCTCCCCAGGCGAGCGGTCCTGAGGAATAAACGCACGAGACGAGCACGGCGGTGAGAGGTAAACGGGTCCCTTCGCCTCTTTATTGTTTTTTTATATTTTTTGTTATTGATTTCAGAGAGGAAGGGAGAGGCAGAGAGAGAGAGAAACATCAATGATGAGGGAGCATCATTGACCAGCTGCCTCCTGCACGCCCTCCACTGGGGATCAATAAGCCACACCAGCTGAAACCGGTTTGGCTCAGTGGATGGAGCGTCGGCTTTCAGACTGAAAGGTCCCAGGTTCAATTCCAGTCAAGGGCATGTATCTTGGTTGTAGGCACATCCCCAGTGGGAGGCGTGCAGGAGGCGGCTGATCGATGTCTCTCTTTCATCAATGTTTCTAACTCTCTATCCTTCTCCCTTCCTCTCTGTAAAAAATCAATAAAATATATTTAGAAATAAAAATAAAAAAGCCATGCCGGTTGAGCTCTAAACCTCTTTAACTCAACGAGTGTTTACTGAGAGCCTACTGTGTGCCCGTCCCTGACCCAGGTGCCCTCCCCGAGCGTCTCCCAGAGCAGGTGGCATGAAACGATGTAACATGCTCAGCCCGGGTCTGGCCCATGGAGTGGTGAGTCAGCTGGTCAACCACTGACCTCCCGGTCCAGAGTCTGGCGCGTGTCCGTGCTCAGTACCTGCCCACCAGCAGCAGCTTTGCCGAGCGGCCCTGCAGGGTCTCTCCACTCCTGGCCCCCAGGGGAGACAGGCCGCTGCTGGACAATGTCCCCTCCCCAAGACTCCTCCTCTGTCCTCTGTGCTCTGGGATCAGGCTCTGGCCTGAGGGGGCTCGGGGGAGGCAGGACCACTGACCCTGACACCTGAGCTCTGTGGCCCAAGAATGGCAGCCCAGACCAGAGGTCACACGCTCTGGGGGCAGCAGAGGTTAAGGCATCCACTGTCCAGACCCCAGCACAGACCCCATGTCTTACATCCTCACCCTCGTCCAAACAGCCGCTGAGTCTCCCGTCACCCCGCTTCTAAGGGATGACCACCTTCCTCCTCCTTGTCATCTGTTGCTTGCTCTACCCTCACCCTGAGCGCTGTGTCCCGCACTCCCCGCCCCCGCCTTGTAGACAGACCTCTTACTGCCTTTTCTGGGTCGGGGTCGGGGGCAGAGCTGGAGACAGGAGCCGAACACCAGGTCCAAGCGCTCACAGATGACCCCTGGGTCTGCAGAGGTGCCAGAGCGCCTCCCAGATGCGTCTGACCCTGGCATGTGCCATCCCCATTTCACAGACGGGAAGATGGAGGCCCTCCCACAGTCCCGCTCAGGAGGTCTGACTGGCTCCAAAGTTTGTGCGCTTTCCGCTCGACCACGCTGCCGAGGCCTGCAGCCCGCTGCTCCTGGGCTCAGGGCGGCCCCAGACGGCTCTCCGAAGCTGGGACTCCAGGGACCAGAAGCCACGGGCTTTGACACAGACAGAGGGGCCGCAATCTCACCCACCCTGTGACCGCGAGCACGTCCCTCGCCTCCAGACCTCCGTCTCTCTCTCTCCCAGAGAAGGGGTCCCGGAGTGCAGGGTTTCCAAACATGGACGGGGCTACTGTCCGTGGTCCAGCCTTCCTCAGCAGTGCAGGCTCCTTTGCTTGTGCCTCAGAGCAGACGGACGGCACTCGAACATGAGACTCGCCATTTCCAGGATGTGCTTGCTTAGGGGAAGCCCCGCATTGAGTAGGGGGACAGCACTGACAGCACTAAATGAGCCGAGCACAGGTGGCTGGAGGACGGGAAGGCCCGCCAGGTGCCCACGTCCAGGAAGCCTGCGCTTGTGCATGATCAGCAGCAACTAGAAGAGGCTCCTGTGGGCACTGGGGCTGGAAGCAGAGTGCCCTGGACCCCCCTGGCTGCGGCGGACCCCCCTGAGGCCTGGGCAGCGGAGAGGGAGCTGGGCAAGAAGGATGGAGGCCTAGGGAGCCCCAGGGCTCACCGGCCGGCCGGCGTCTGCGCCCCGGAGCCTGCAGGCCACATTGCCACCTCCCGGCCCGGCCCGCGCGGCCCACAGCTGGCCGATGTAAAACACACATGTTTTGACTGAAGCCGCTCCCCCCAGCCTCCTGGAAAACGCCGACATTAAAGGGAGCGTAGCTTTGTAAAACTGAAACTGTAAAATGCTTCTGAAACCCAGCCCCGG
>PVJN01049166.1:0-15333 GCA_004026805.1 Lasiurus borealis
GTCTGCTGATCTCCGTGCAGTGTTTGTCTCGTGTTGCCACCACCCAGCGATGACAGAAGCGATTTTCCTTAAAGACAGCCCTGGAGCGCGGCTTTCCCAACTCCTCTGTCCTTCCACCCGTGGGGCCTCTGCCACGCTCAGCAGTCCGGCGCCCAGAGCCAGTTCCAAGGGCACAGGGCTGCGGTTCAAAGGGCACAGGGCTGCGGTTCAAAGGGCACAGGACTCCAGCAAGAGGAACAAGGGGGACATGGGGGGAGGGGGGTCTGAATAAGCAGGGCTCCTGAGAGCGTGGTCCTCGGATGCCAGCATCAGAGTCACCCGGAGAGCTGGTTCTGGAGGAGATTGCATCAGCCCCACCCAGACCTACTTCTCTAGAATGTCTGGGGGCGGGACCCAGAATCCACATTCTCTCCCCCCGCCCCCACCCACACCCATTCTCCCCAAGTGATCCTTTTGCACACAGTATAGTTTCCAACAGGTGAGGACCAATGAAAGGATGGTAAGCTCTCAGATCACAGATCCTGGGGCTTCATGGCCCTGGGGTGAGGAGATTGACCTTGTTCCTCAGCTATTTGTAGTTTTGTTTGTTTGTTTTTAAATATATTTCTTTATTGATTTCAGAGAGGAAGGGAGAAGGAGAGAGAGATAGAAACATCAAAGATGAGAGAGAATCATTGATTGGCTGCCTCCTGCACGCACCACTGGGGATCGAGCCAGCAACCCAGGCATGTGCCCTTGGCCGGAATCGAACCTGAGACTCTTCAGTCCGCAGGCTGACGCTCTATCCACTGAGCCAAGCCGGCTAGGGCAGTTATTTGTAGTTTTAACGTTTCAAACTCCTTTTGCTCCCTAGGTATTCTCTCTGAATCTTCTCATTGACTAGTCAGATGTTGTTGTTTTTCTAAGTCTCAACAAGTGACTCATACAGTAATGAATATATATAGTATGTTACATGGAAGACCCACGGGGGAGGGGACACTCCGAGAGGTGAGCGCCCCGCCCTGAAGGGATGGAGCTGGAAGAGGAGCTGAGTCTGTGTGGAACCAGCTTGGCTGCAGGGCAAGGAAATCACAGGCTGCAAACTCCGGAGGCCTCCCTTCCGATGGGTCGATTGGTTGATTGGTCGGTTGATCGGTGGGTCGGTACTTGGCTTAGCCAGTTGATACACATGTTGGACATCCATCCTGGCATTAAGGACTCTACAAGTGGTAGAAACCAAGTTTTCCCAGAGTCCCGAGGGGGAAGCGATCGCAACCAACCGGAGCCATGAGGAGAGCTTTCTAGAGGAAGTGCCAACTGAACGAGGCCTCGAGGAGCCGTAAGGTTTCAATGGGAAGACGCGCTGATGGAGGAGACGGAATGAGAACAGGCACAGAGGCAGGGAACTGTGAGGTGTGGTCACAGAGAGAGTGGAAGGATGGGTGGGGTATCAGTTATCCATGGCGGCATGACAAACCTCTCCAGAATGTAGAGGCTTCAAACAACAACAGTCACTTACCCTGCTCCTCAGTCTACAGCTTGTCTTTCCTCACTCAGTGCCGGCTTAACTGGGACTGGGGGTTCACTTTCAAGATGGCACCGTCATCCAGCTGGGAAACTGGAGGTGGCTGTCTGTTCTTCTTCTTCTTTTTAAATATTCTTATTGATTTCAGAGAGGCAGGGAGAGGGCAGAGAGATAGAAACATCAGTGATGACAGAGAATCATCAATCAGCTGCCTTCTGCACACCCTGAACTGGAGATCGGAGCCCATAAGCCAGGTATGTGCCATGACTGGGAATCGAACCATGACCAACATTCAGCCACTAAGCCACACTGGCCGAGCTATCTGTCCTTCTTTATGTGGCCTTCTCTATAGCATGAGCTTCCTCCCATCTACTGGGTTGCAAAACCAAGCATCCCAAGAAGATGTATTGCCTTTTATGACGTAGGTTTGGGAGCCATATTACCACTTCCGCTGTGCTCACAAGCCCACCCAAACACAAAGGCAGGGACCAGAGAGTCCACCTCTCAGTGGGAGAAGCAGCAAAGTCTTTGTAAGAGAATGTGGGGAGGGAGGTGCCAGGGTAGCCAATTTGGGTAAATATCAAGCCCTAGTGATGCCTTCAGCATAATATAAAGTGGCTTTTAAACACCCGATGATTTTGTGCCGAAGCCAGTTTGGCTGAGTGGATAGAGCGTCGGCCTGCAGACTGAAAGGTCCCGGGTTCTATTCCAGTGGTTGTGGGCACATTCCCATTGGGGGTTGTGCAGGAGGCGTCTGATTGATGTTTCTCTCTCATTGATGTTTCTGACTCTCTTTCTCACTTCCTCTCTGTAAAAAATCAATAAAATATATTAAAAAACACTAGATGATTTCATCAGTTTCAAACAGGCACAGCAAACATCACTCTTCTTTTGCAGACGAGGAGACAGAACGTGGAGGAAGGAGCAGAAAGGTAGCTTTTCTATATGTAATGAAGCTGTCGCTTTAAAGCCCTGCACTACCAATGACACCTTCTTTCACGGCACCAGGAGGGACCGGAAGGTGCTTTAGGCACGTGCATTCTATAAGTTTCCAGGGGCGAACTGTCTCAGCCGCCATTGGTTCCGCCTACTGTGTTCTTCCACTTCAGCCTCCCCTCCATCACCTTCCTCCTGTGCCAGGCGTCACTGGAACGGTTCCGGGCACTTGGGAGATCCCGTGAAGGGGAACTTAAGTCATAAGATGCAGTTTCTGGTGGGCGGGGGGATATTGAGGTGGTTTCCAGTAACTTCGGCAGACAGTGCCGGCATTGCTGGGCCTCCTGCAGTGGCAGTGGCTTCCAAGAACACTGCTCCGGCTCTCGGGCTGATTCAGCCAGCGCTGCGAGCTGGAGGCCAGGACGAGAGGTCGCGTGTGCCAGGACTAGGTGCCACGGTAAACGGAACCAGAGAGAATTAGTTTGAAACGGGCCTCCCCAGAAGCCAGTCTGCGGAGAATCCTCCCCATCGGGGTGTAGTCGCTGCGCTGCCCAAAGGCAGAGTGAGGGCAAGGGAAGCAGGAAGGCCTCGCGATACCAGTTATTAAGGAAGAGGCTCTTTCCTGAAACTCTCTGCACAGAAGACTGGAACTCAGAACTGCTTACGGCGAAGAGAGTTGCTACCTGAGATGTGTTGGCAGGAACTGGGAGGAAAATGAGGCTGTTTGTGACCCCAATTATCAACAACACGCATTTCTAAAATTTCAAGTTTTCAGGCCACTGTGGGGATACTGGAGCGCAGAGGGGGGCCGCTAGTTAGACGCACTGAATTAGCCCTGGCCAGCTTGGCTCAGTGGATAGAGCGTCAGCCTGTGGACTGAAGGTCCTAGGTTCGATTCTGGCCAAGGGCACATGCCTGGGTTGCAGGCTCAATCCCCAGTGGGGGACGTGTAAGAGGCAGGCAGCCAGTCAATGATTCTCTCTCATTATTGATGTTTCTCTCTCTTTCTTCTTCTTCTCTCTTCCTCTCTGAAATCAATAAAGAAATACAGTGGTACCTCGAGATACGAGTGCCCTAACATACGAGATTTTTGAGATACGAGCTGTCGAGCGAGCAATTTTTGCTTTGACATATGAGCAACATTTGAGATAGGAGTCATGGCGAGGATCGCCCGGCTGCACACGACCCACCAGTTTACCTCGACTCGAGCGTCTCCTAGTTTCCCACGCCTCAAGGTTGTGGAACGAATTAAACTCGTATCTCGAGGTACCACTGTAAATATATATAGATGCATTGAATTAGCCAGGGTTTCTGAT
Source organism: Lasiurus borealis (assembly GCA_004026805.1). Lineage (NCBI taxonomy): Eukaryota > Metazoa > Chordata > Mammalia > Chiroptera > Vespertilionidae > Lasiurus > Lasiurus borealis. The sequence continues at coordinate 3,757 of PVJN01049166.1, forward strand.
CTGCATGACATAAGGTGATGTGAAAGGAAGTTAACTCAGGCTCCGTGGAGGAAGGCTGGGTCTCCCTCCGGTGCCCGGTCCAAGTAGCAGCTGCGTGCGGCTCAGGATGGAATTGCGGCGAAGAGGCGCAGGAGCTTAGAGGGCGTTTGCGGGGAGAGATCCGAAACCCGCAGCGATAACATCACCACTGCCATCGTTTAGAGGCCTGTGTCAACCCCCAAAACACACATTTTGCTCATTGATGCGAGATAAAGTAGCGTGCGTTCCCGATGATGCCTCAGAAAGAGAAACACGGCATCTTAGCTGTGTCTGTGAAAGGGCCATGTCATCACGAGCAATGGCGGGCTGGGGTCACTGGGTCAGGTGATGAGCAGCAACAGTGAAACTGAAAGGAGAAGACAGGGCTGATGGAGGTCAGACCAGGACTGGGACAGGGACCATGGGAAGGAGGCCTGTCCGCGAAGAGCGGCCGTGGGAAGGGCTGGTCTGAACCGAGCCCCCTCGGGGGGCTGCTGGCGGTCCTCAGCCCAGCCTGGTTCTCCGTGTACTCACGCCTCAGAGGAGGGCACAGCCTGCTGGCGTTCACACCCGCCGGTGCCACCCCGGCTGAGTCCCGGGCCAGCCCTGTGCCAACTGCAGAAGTCCCCTCCCAAGCCCCTCCGTCTTTTCTGGCCCTAGTGGTTCCCTCCTTCCTTTTGGAAAGTCCCTTCTCTGTCGTGACTTCTGTGATCTACGTGTTTGCCCAATCTCTCCCTCCGCTCCTTTCCTATGACTTTCCACGACGCCTGGCCCATTTCATATTCCTTGACCAGAAGTGTGCAGGAGGCAGCTGATCAATGTTTTTCTCTCATATCGATGTTTCTAACTTTCTATCCCTCTCCCTTCCTCTCTGTAAAAATCAATAAAATATATTAAAAGAAACCACAAAAAAACCCAAAGAGGAATAGAGAGTTAGAAACATTGATGAGAGAGAAACATCGATAAGCCGCCTCCTGTACACCCCCTACTGGGGATGTGCCCGCAACCAAGGTATATTCCCTTGACTGGAATCGAACCTGGGACCCTTCAGTCCATAGGCCGACGCTCTATCCACAGAGCCACACCAGTTAGAACACACCAGCTCCCTTTTATTTTTCCAATAAACACACTTACTAAAAGAACCCCCAAAGCTCCATTTCAAAAAGCCAACCATTTTGCCACAGCTCTGTAGATGCTCCTGATGTGTTGTCGTCATTTCAAACTCCAAATACCCTAACTTATCCCCTCCACCCCCAACATCCGCCCTCACTTCCTAATTTCTGGTCACGTCATCACCCTTCAAATTCTCCTAAATGTGTGCCCCTGGCCTTTCCTGTCCCTTCGTCCCTCCATGGGGCAGCGAGGCCTGTGGCCTCCTCCTCGCCGTGTTTGTAAACTCATTCCTACCTGTCTCTCTCATTCCAGAAATCGAAACCATCTTGTCACCTCTCTCCAGGGGGAGTCCGGTAGCTGCCTCTCTCGGAATCATCTTCCCGAAACACTGTCTTGGGAGCAGTAGCTTCATAAAGCAAGTGCTTGCTCTCTGCCAAGGACTTTAGTAGAAGCTTTAAATACACTGCCTCCCTCAAGCCTCTCACCCCTATGAATCGACACTCGGTTGAACACATTTCACGGATGGGAAAGCGGAATCTCAGCAGGTTTACCTCTGCGTCCCAGAGTCAGACAGCTAACAGGGCCTATGGCCTTGAACTCTATGTGGTCAACTCCATTGTCTGTCACGCTGCATGCGTGCTAAACCCACAGGCCCCGCATCCCTGTTCCACACCCAGCGTCTCCTCGAGTAGCCTCCCAACCTGCCCCCCGACTGCCTCCACTGCCCAGCGTGGAAGCTTGCCTCTTAGCGGCCCCACCTTCCTCAGTAGTGGGTGGAGCGAGGCGCTGAGTCACGAGCCTGACATGTGTACTTCTATAACCCTGAGTTCTCTTACTTGTGAAATACTCACCTCATAATCCCAGGATTGTTGTGGGCATTAAATATAATGATTACAGAAAGCACAGCATGGCGCAAGGTGCAGGATAGGTGCGCAATAAATAGGACTATTCCTATTTTTTTCTGCCTCCCTGCCTTTGTTCATGGTATTTCCCTCATGTGTAATGTGTGTCCTTCCTGTTGCTCTAACCCAGTGGTCGGCAAACTGCGGCTCTCGAGCCACATGTGGCTCTTTGGCCTCTTGAGTGTGGCTCTTCCATAAAACACCACGGCCTGGGTGAGTCTATTTTGAAGAAGTGGCTTTAAAAGAAGTTTAAGTTTTAAAAAATTTGGCTCTCAAAAGGAATTTCAGTCGTTGTCTTGTTGATATTTGGTTCTGTGACTAATGAGTTTGCCGACCACTGCTCTAACCTAACAGTTTTATTAAAGGCCAAGTCCCATCTTCATAAACGGTCCCTCTCCTCCAGCACGTGGTCCATCCCGTCCACAATTTAACTGCGCTTTTTATGTGCACCAGGTGGCGAGTGTTATAAACCATCTTCTTCTCAGTGGTTTCATCTGAATGAGACTCACTTGTGAGCTTGCTGGCGTTTCTTCTGTTCTCACCTCAAAGCTCCTGGCAAAGTGATTTATTAACCGGCGGGTGGAGAAATGTGAACGTTAGAAGTATGAGGAAAAAAGAGAAAACTGGCTATTATGTTGTTTGGTTTGATTTAGCAACCAGAGGTCTGTGTCTGGATTATCCTGTAAGAGGCGCGACCGGGAGGGGAGGTTCAGGAAGACAGTCGCTGCCAACTGTGGTAAAGGCGAGAGGAGCGGCAGGCCTCGCTATGATCGCACTCCTTCTCTCAAACCCTTCTCTTCGAGAAGAACTGGACCCCCGAGGAAAGACTCGAGTGACCTTCCCAGGGAGCCGCAGGGCAAGAGGCCCGGATGGAGTGGAGATGCAATGGGCCAGAAGCAAAGGAGAGCAGGAGCCCAGGCTTTGGCGTTTGTAAGCCACACGGAAAACCGGGAAGCACAGTAAACCGAGAGCCGGGGGGCGTGTTAAGAAGTGAGACCGTGGCTGGAGCAAGCGCAGAGGAAAAGCCTGAAAGGCACCCGGGAAACTGGGTCAGCGAGAGCCAGCAGCGGTGCTCACTCGCCAGTCACGAAGAAAATTGGATAACCATGTGGTTTTGAAAGAAACCAGGTTCTGTTTACTGCACGGTCTGAAAGGAGTGGGGAGGCCAGATAGGATGCTTTGTTTTGGTCCGACATTATGTCACACGGGAGAGCCCTCCTGCTGTCTTCAAAGATGCCAACCCAGAGAGAGAGATCTGGGCGGGCTCCTGGGCTCGGGCGGGTGGGCCTGGCCCCGGGGGTGAGCGGCAGAGGTGCCGGAAAGGAGGGTGTCCATTCACGGCTCGGAGCCCCCTCCTGTTCCGCGGCGAAGGCGATTACGTTACTTACAGTCGAGGCAGAGTGACAGGAGGTTTCCTACATCACCCGCGCGGCCCCGCCTCTGGCTGTTCCGTGTCGCCTCCTCCCTCCTGGGGACTCCGCAGCCTCTAATGTGGTGGCTTCCGGGGTCAGAGGAATGCATGTGGCCAGGCCTGCTAGCTCCTGTGCCAGGCGATCCAGGACTCACGTGACTGTCCTCACAGGCCACGCAGGTGTTAGGCAGGCGGCCTTGTGGGATCATTCGGTAGCACAGCTCCTTTCATGTGGTTCTGCCATCTCCACACGAGGTCTCGAAAGTGGAAATTAATTTGGTGGTGTTTCTACATTAGCGGGTCAGCCTCTGTAGAAGAGAACAGGGTAGTGGTCTGGGTAAAGCAATCTAGAAAGTGACTCAGATTTTTCTACCAACTGACATGCCTGTAAACACGGGATGATTTAATTTTCCGTGTCAAACAGGTGCTCTGGGTTGCGAAGACCAAAAAAGTATGTGGGTCTCATTTTTTTTTTTTGGTAAAAGCATAGGTGTAAGCCCTAGCCGGTTTGGCTCAGTGGATAGAGCGTCGGCCTGAGGACCAAAGGGTCCCAGGTTCTATTCTGGTCAGGGACACATGTCCCAGGTTGTGGGCTTGATCCCCAGTAGGGGATGTACAGAAGGCAGCCGATCAGTGATTCTCTCTCATCATTGATGTTTCTTTCTCTCTTTCCCTTTCCCTTCCTCTTTGAAAGCAATAAAAAATATATATATTTTTTAAATCATAGGAGTAAATGAGGTTTGCAAAAGTTTATTTATTTATTTTTAATAAAAATATATTTTATTGATTTTTTACAGAGAGGAAGGGAGAGAGACAGAAAGTCAGAAACATCAACGAGAGAGAGACATCAATCAGCCGCCTCCCGCACGCCCCACAGTGGAGATGTACCCGCAAGCAAGGTTCATGCCCCCAACCGGAATCGAACCTGGGACCTTTCAGTCCACAAGCCGACGCTCTATCCACTGAGCCAAACCGGTCTTGGCAAAAGTTTATTTTTTGAATTTATGTGTTACTAAATGAATGAACCTTCTATAGAGATAGGGTGGAAGATATCTAAGAAGCATACATGAGAGAGGAACCATGAAAATGAATCGTTTAGCCAACAATTGTAGTATGTATTGAGGCAACATGGTAATTGTGAAAATCCTATGACTTTAATATTAGCATGAAGGTGACATTGCATTGTAGAGGTTACTGTCACTGTTGTGGGTCTTCAAACCACTTTCAGACTGAAGTAAATTTGCTGAATGGACAAAGCTGAGGGTGTTTTACAAAAGTATTAGAGGCAGTTTTGAAAGCACACACACAACGACCAGTATAATATCGCTTATGTAGAGAGAAAGGTCCTTCTCCAGCAATAGCATAAGGGATGTGAGTTGGAAATAAAGACTAGAGCTCCTTGTCCCTGGCGGACAAAGTTTTCAGAATCTCCTCCTGGAAGACAGACAGACTTATTTATTTATTTATTTTTAATATATTTTTTTAATTGAGTTTTTACAGAGAGGGAGGGAGAGAGATAGAATTAGAAACATTGATGAGAGAGAGACATTGATCAGCCGCCTCCTGCACGCTCCCTACTGGGGATGTGCCCGCAACCAGGATACATGCCCCTGGCCGGAATCGAACCTGGGACCTTTCAGTCCGCAGGCCGATGCTCTATCCACTGAGCCAAACCGGTTTTGGCCAGACAGACTTATTAAAGCCCTTCGCTCTACAGCCAGGCTCTCTCCCCCAGAGTCCTCAGCTGACAGAAAATAAAGAGAATTTCAGCTCTAAACTCACACTTGTATGGCAGAAAGATGTCATCTAATTTAATGCCCGTTTGAACTAGAAGGAAAGTCTCGGAGCTGCAGAATGATTTGCCCGGTGTCACAGTTGGAATAGACAGTGTAATCCTACCCCATAAAGAAACATTAGCAAATCTCCTGGCGGTGTTGAAATCGAGGCTACTTTGGGTGCAAACATCACAGGCCTTTGATGAAATGGGTGTTGGGAGGAAGAAGGAAGGTAGGCTCTCGTGTCTGATGCGGTGGAGAAGAGAGAATCAATAGCCACGCGGTCAAGGTCTAGGGCTGGGGCGGGGGGCGGGGGGCGGTGGGCCGGGAACCTCCCAATGCTCAGAAGCCCAGAGGAGGAACTCTGTCCCCTGAAACCTGTTGATGGGAGGAAATGACACCACTGGGTCAGGTAAAGTCCAGGAGCTGGGGCCAGGGCGGGCGCCAAGGCCACGGACAACTGAGATTCGGAATAGGGCTGGTCTCCCCGTGGCCTGGAGACGAGACGGGGCAAGGGATCGGACCCAAGGAGGAGGTGCCCAGCTAGAGGTGAGAATGGGGAGAAAGAGCCCCCGCTTCTTTAGATCTGACAGTGAGGTCCCTCGGGGAGTCACCTGAGCCAGGCAGTTGTGGCCGGACCCGGTCTGGGCGGGTGACTTACTCCCAAGCCCCGCCAGCGACGTGAGGAGGAGGAGAGACACTCGGGCTTTGCACCTGTGGTGACCAGGACTGTGTCCAGGCTGTGAGAGGACGTGGCTGGGCGTGGATTAGGGAGGCAAGGCCCCAGAAGCAGTGGATTAGGTGGAAGTAAAGAACCAGCAGCTCTCTGTCTCTGAAAGGTCCTATATTGACCCCCGAAGACCTGAAATCTCAACTCCGCTTTGTCACTGCTTGTATTTGGCCCTGGACAAACTGTGTGTATATACCGAGGTGGCAGCGTCTTCTGTTTAAGGCAGTGGTTCTCAACCTTTCTAATGCAGTGACCCTTGAATACAGTTCCTCATGTTGTGGTGACCCCCAACCATAAAATTATTTTTGTTGCTATTTCATAACTGTAATTTTTGCAACCGTTATGAATTGTATCTGTGTTTTCCAATGGTCTTAGGCGACCCCTGTGAAAGTGTTCGACCCCCAAAGGGGTCGCGACTCATAGGTTGAGAACCGCTGGTTTAAGGGGGAATGTGGTAGCTAATAAGGAGGGACCTGTTCACTCTGAGCAGATGCTCAGGTGGCTGCGGGGTCGCAGGGGCTGAGACACAGGGAGCACTCGCAGAGCTGGAAGGTGCTGGGCCAGTGGGAGCCGTCACCCGTCTCAGTCTCTGGGGCAAACAGCCCGTGTTCCCAGGTTTTCCTCCACAGGCCAGTTACCCATTTTCTCCTCAGCTGATCAAGTCTAGATTTGGCCAAAGACCAGGAAGAAAGAACCGCCTACCTGAAGCCCATTTAGGTAACATCGCTAACAACGACCTTTACTTAATCCTCCCTCGGTTGTCAGGTCGCAGGCTGAGTACTTTACACCCACCAGCCCATCATGTCGTTTCTACAGCAGGCCCAATTTACAGATGTAACCACCGAGGCCCACAGAACTTACAAACCAGTGGTGGGATCAGAATCTGAACTCAGGCAGCCTGTGCTGTCTAACCATCCGATCACACGGTCTCACCGAAGCCGGTCTGGCTCAGTGGATAGAGCGTCGGCCTATCTGGGACTGAAAGGTCCCAGGTTCGATTCTGGTCAAGGGCACGTACCTTGGTTGCAGGCACGTCCCCAGTGGGGGGCATGCAGGAGGCAGCTGATCGATGTCTCTCTCTCATCGATGTTTCTAACTCTATCCTTTACCCTTCCTCTCTGTAAAAAATCAATAAAATATATATTTTAAAAAAAATCACACGGTCTTTGCTAGATAAAGCTACTAAGACATGAACAGGTAGGAACAGAGAGCAGAGGAGGAATTTTCAATGGGAAGAACTGCTACCTGCAGATTTGGGGGAGAGAGAGATGGAAAGAATGAAGGAGGAAAAAAGGCAGGTTTTGCGGGGAAAAAGAGAGAAAATAACATTTGTCTTAGGAATAAGACCGAAGTGCAGCCATCCAATCTGGTTTTATTCATGCATCTGATACTTATAAATTAAACATTCGCTGAACAGCCAGCATCAAACATGGCATCAGTCTTTTGGGGATTCACACTCTAAAGACCATTGTTCACACGCCTTCAAAATCGAGTTCAATGGCTGGAGAGGCTGCTGACAGAGGGAGTGTGGGGACCACCGCCTAAAACAGATCCCTGGGCTGAGATCTATTACAGAATTAATTACAGGAGGGCTGCTGCTTCTGGCTCCGTCATCACCACAGAAGGAAGCACTGAGTAGGGCTTCAGGAAAGCCCAGCTCCACTCACCCCTGTCGGGTTCCCTCCTCCAATCCCAGCCAATCCAGCAAGAATGAACACAAATTCAGGTTCAGTTACTTGGGGGTGGACAAGGGACGGAGAAATGAGACCTCTAGGGACTTTTTACATGGAAAAGCCATGAAATGACTTTCAGTTTTGTTCTGTTGTAAGAGGAGCCCAGAACGAGCAACCATTTCTTGGGAGAGAGGCACTGAGTCAGTAAGTCTACTAACCTCCTATTTTCAGGTCAGCTTCGTGAGCCTCTAGAAGACATGTAATGGCTTAGGGTGGGTAGAGAGAGAGGGCCAAAACAATTACTCAAAAGTTACTGCAGGGCTATTTTTAAAGAAATAAAACCCTGACACCAGGAAAGCAAAGCTCTTAATCTTCTGAACACTGATGACAACTATCATTGATAGAGCAAGAGGATTAACACAACGGCCACATTCTGGATGCCTCTGGAAGCCAGAAAGCCCCAAACATAACAAGGCAAAGGGTGGGAAGTAGACTGAACGCACACCACAGGCTCCCCTCCCCCATCATCATCATCAGGCCTGTTGTCTGTATTGATGGATATGAGTTTACACCAAGGGAGAAAGTCTGTCTCAAGCCAATATTGCTTTTCCTAATTATTTCCCTTCTTCCACGTATGCTTTACCCGCTATATAAAAGTAGCATCTTTGCTGAGAAGAATTTGGAAACTATAGAAAGGATAACACAAAAGAAAAGAATTTCTTATTATCTCAGTATCTCTTATCCCCCTGCTCTAGAGTAAGGGGCCATTTGTCTTTTTAACCAAAATGTATCTCCAGACTCTAGAATAGTAACTAGCACATAGTAGGTATTCAATACAAAACCTTTCCTATATGAGTCAATCCATAAATTTTTTAATCTATATTTTTAAATGAATCAGTTTCCAGAGATTGTATTTTAATGTCTACATATATATTATCCTATACTTCAAAGCATGAATTTTTTTTGGTAAACTTGTATATATAATTTTTTCCTATGCATTTCTTATGGTGGTAAAATGCACCTAAAAACTATCATTAAGCATTTTAAGTATACAGTTCAGTGGCATTAAGTACATTCACCATGTTGTGCAACCCCTACCACTCTCCATTTTCAGAGCGTTTCATCATCCCAAAGTGAAACTCTGTACCCCTCACCCCATTCATTCCTCCCCATCCCTGCCGACCTCTAGCCTACTTTCTCTCAATGGATTTACATATTCTACTTCCTCCTATAAATAAAATCATGCAGCATTTCACTTAGCATAATATTTTCAGTGTTCATCTAGGTTGTAACATATATCAGAATTCCGTTCCTTCTAAGACTAAATACTAGTCTTAATACACTTTGTTTATCCATTCATCTATTTATTGACATTCGAGCTTTTCCAGTATGCACAGTTTTGCATTTACTTTATTTTCTTTAACATATTTCATGAGCATTATTTTATTATGTCTGTATAAATCATAAACATGTATTTATGTGTTACAAATACACAATGACCATCATTACTATAGTTATTACATTTTTACCCATGTTTTTGGTTTATTTGGGGACACATTTTATCTGATGGAGTAGCAGTCTCCCGATGGGCATATAATAGATTCTCCGATCACTTTTCTATGTTTGGACATGTAGGCTATGTCAGACTTTTGTCATAATAAACGAGGCTGTAATACCTTTGGGCACAGCCTTTGTTCAAGTGTGTGACTGTGTGGGAAACCGCCCAGTGTCTTCACTAGCAGAGTGGTGGGGACTAGGAACCCGGAAGGCTGGTGACCATTGCACTCTGGCTAAGGTCAGAGCTATGCACCCACTGGTTAGTCCAGACCATGGTTGCTGAAGCAACTTCCCCACCAGACAGTCATATAAATCCTTACTGATAGGATAGTCAGTTTTTCCCGGAAATTGCCTGCCTAAGGGCTATAGGTAGATCCCAAATTGGATAAATGGCTGGCAAGGCCGGAGTCCTCTTGATTCCCTGAGACCCAGCCTCATCCAATTTACAACCCCACCCCAGCTGTGTGCAGAGGCTTTTGCATACGAATGGCCTGGTCCTTTATAATCTAAAATTTCCTAACAAACTGCAGCTGGGTCAGAGAGCCCCAGCACTTCCAAAAGAAGTCCCAAAGCCTCACAGCAGCCTGCATTGCTTCACAGCTGGGCCTCATCTGGGCACCTCCAAAACCCACACAAAGAAGAGGAATCTGCAGATCTCTCTGTAGTTCCTGCTGGGTGGCCTCAGGCAGAGCTAAATTTGCACCTCCTTAGAGATCCAAGAGCCAGAGTGCCCAGTGGTCAGAGTCGGACCATCCAGATTACAACTCCTCACATCCATAAGGGACACACTTAGTGAGCACCAAAGCCCAACTGAAGCAAGTCTTGCCTCATAAGGATGTCGTCAGCACAGAAGTTCTCTCATAGTAGAAACAGCTGAGTCCCACAGCCAATTGGCCTAGAGGTCAATTCCCCCCAGTGATACTAACAACAATCAAGGCTTAACTACAACAAGACTGTGCACACAGCCCACAAAGGGGTGCACCAAGAGTGTCCACCTCAGGTAATTGGGGAGGCTGAGCCATTGAGCCCTATAGGACACCTACTACATAAGGCCACACTATCAACACAGGGAAGCAGCCAAAATGCAGAGACAAAGAAACAGGTCACAAATGACAGAAACAGAGGGAATCAAACTACTGGATATAGAGTTCAAAACCACAGTTATAAGGTTTTTCAAGAATTTTCTAGAAATCACCAATAAATTTAGTGAGTCCCTCAAGGATATGAAAAAGGACCAACTAGAAATAAAGCATACATTAGCCAAAATAAAGAATAATATACAGAGATCCAACAACAGACTAGAAGATAGCAAGAATCAAGTCAAAGATTTGAAATACAAAGAAGCAAAAAACACTCAACCAGAAAAGCAAAACAAAACAAAACAAAAAAACAAAAAAAAAAACAAAAAAGAAAGAAACAAAAAATATGAAGATAATGTAAAAGCCTCTGGGACAACTTCAGGAGTACCAACACCAGAATTATGGGAGTGCCAGAAGAAAAGAAAGAGCAAGATATTGAAAACCTATTTGAAGAAATAATAATTGAAAATGTCTCCTACCTGGTGAAAGAAATAGACCTACAAATCCAGAAAGCATAGAGAACCCCAAACAAAGGGAATCCAAAATCCAGAAAGCACAGAGAACCCCAAACAAAAGGAATCCAAAGAGGAGCACATCAAGACACATTATAATTAAAATGCCAAGAGCAAAGGACAAAGAGAGAATATTAAAAGCAGCAAGAGAAAAACATTTAGTTACCTACAAGGGCATACCCATATGGATGTCAGCTGATTTCTCAACAGAAACCATGCAGGCCAGACGGGAATGGCAAGAAATATTCAAAGTGATGAATAGCAAAAACCTACAACCTACTCTACCAGAAAAGCTATCATTCAGAATTGAACATCAGATAAATAATTCCACAGATAAGAAAAAGCTAAAAGAGTCCATCATCACCAAATCAGTATTTGCTGAATGGTATTCTTTAAGAAAAGGAAGAAGAAGAAAAAGCTAAAGATAAAAAATTATGAACAACAAATACATATCTATCAACAAGTGAATCTAAAAATCAAATGAATAAACAATCTGGTGGACAGAATAAACTGGTGAATGCAATAGAACCAGGAGCATAGAAAGGGAGTGAACTGAAATTCTCAGAGGGAAGGAGGTGTGGGGGGTACAGGAAGAGACTGGACAAAAATCATACACCTATGGATGAGGACAGTGGCGGGGGGTAAGGACAGAGGGTGGGGTGGGAACTAGGTGGAGGGGAGCTATGGGGGGAGAAAGATGAACGACTGCAACAATCTGAACAATATAGATTGAGTTTTAAAAAATAAAAATAAAAAAGATCATCCTACTCCATTCCTGGGCCAAGAATAAAGTTTTGATCTGCTTTA
>PVJN01049167.1:0-15332 GCA_004026805.1 Lasiurus borealis
CCATTTGACTTGCATTATCAAGCCCTATCTAGGTAATTAATCTCACCAAGTATCCAATTTCAGCCTTTATTGCTGGCAGGCAGGCCTCCTGAATTATGTGTGCTTGAATGGGTCTTGGGTCTTTACCAGGCAGACCCTGAAAGAGATCTGAGGTCTTCCAAATGCTGGAACCATGCCTTAGAAGTGTGTTTTTTTTTTTTTTGTATTGTGATTAAATTATACTTGATGTTACAAGTACACTTCCATATTCATTGAAACCTATAGATTATTATAATCAGGAAAACCTTCACTTCTAGGCATGGCCAATCTGCATGTCATTTTGTATGTGGTGGATATGTGCTAAATTTTCACTGTAGCTAACATCTGTATCGATCTGCTGATATAAATTTGCCACAGTTACCACCTAAAAGTTTTGGGTTAAAAATTGGTTAGGTCAAAATTAGAATGACTTACAATTAATGTCATTTCTACAATATACTCTGTTTTCTATAATTTTCTTTATTTTGAATTTAAAAATATCTCACTTTTTATGTTTTCCCTATCTTTTTGTTTTGATGATATTAATTCCTTTCTTTCTTACACTGATTGATGTTAAAGTTCAATGAAATTACCAACTTAGTTTGCACACATACATATACAATAATTCTAAAATATATAATTTGCTTTTCTGTTATAGTCTTGTTTTATAATTTAATGAACACATTAAATAAGTGATTTATAATTTTCTAACTTAGAAATTATGTTTATAGTTTATATAGTGTTTTACTCCAAAGACATTTGAAAAAAAAATGAGCTCCTTGAAAAATCAAATTTAAAATATAATATCAATTCATTGGCTGTCTGTTTGAAGATGATGTCTGACAACATTTTAAGTCAAAGATTGCCGGGTTAGCAGAAGGAAGTCAGTCCAATCTGTAGTAGACCTGTAATAGGTTATAATGTTTACATAGTAAGATCTGGTGAAAAATTTGTACAGATGATACCTAGGAAAAGATAGCTACTTTTTCATCTTCTGTTATCAATACTATATTATTAACTCCGTAAGTCTTTGTTTCTAGCCCTTACCTCTCTCACAAAGCCCGGCCCTGTACCTCTGCAAGGCCATAGGTCATGATGTTACGAGTATTTCATTGTCAAACAAAACTCTACACAGCTACAATTTAAGTTTATTTCAAAAATATATTTTAATGTGTAGCTAAAATTTAACCCTTTGTTTTTTATGAAAATAATTGAATACCTTTAATATTCAATGTGATCTATGATAAATTCAATGTGATCTATGATAAATATGGATTCATTAACCATTTAACATTACTTTCTAAAAATCACGTAGTGTTTATTTATCGAAATGTTTCCCTTGTTCTTTAGAAATAAATCTCCTGTTTTTTTATTAATATATCTTATTGATTTTTTATAGAGAAGAAGGGAGAGAGATAGAGTTAGAAACATCGATGAGAGAGAAATATCCATCAGCTGCCTCCTGCATGCCCCCTACTGGGGATGTGCCCACAACCAAGGTACATGCCCTTTACTAGAATCGAACCTGGGACCTTCCAGTCTGTAGGCCAATGCTTTATCCACTGAGCCAAACCGGTTTCGACTCTCCTGTTTTTTGTTTTGTTTTTTTTCACAGTGATTTAATTGCAAGAATAAACATATTTTACCATCCATGATATTTTTGGAATGGACATGCAATAATTTAATTCAATATTATTTTGATTATATATGTTCATACTAATTGCTTATAAGCTACAAGACAGTTTAACTCAGGATTTAACAAGGTCTGGAAGATTCATGATGAATGGCTCATTATTGCGAATTTCTCCATAAAGTGTGTGCATGCACACATATGTATATACATACACACATGCACACCCAGATGTATATATTATGTATGGATATGTATAAATACGTATTATAAATTTTAAATATATTATTTCCTCTATGAATATACTATTAATGTATACTAGCCCTAATAGTTGAGTATAGAGTATTTCTTAAGTAGTTAGGTAGATTTGCTCTTTTTTTTTTAAAATATATTTTATTGATTTTTCACAGAGAGGAAGGGAGAGGGATAGAAAGTCAGAAACATCGATGAGAGAGAGACATCGATCAGCCGCCTCCTGCACACCCCACACTGGAGATGTGCCCGCAAGCAAGGTACATGCCTTCGACCTGAATTGAACCCGGACCTTTCAGTCCGCAGGCCGATACTCTATCCACTGAGCCAAACTGGTCTCGGCAGATTTGCTCTTAAATATTAATATCCAACCAAAAAATATATGGCCTATTGTTATACTTTTAGAAAATGATGATAAATATCTGTCCTTACCATTTAGTTTATTTTTGGCACTTCTGGATCATGAGAGCCTATGTTTTCAGTAAATGGTATTTGTTCTCTGTTATACCATTTTGAGTTGTGAGTATAACAAATATAAACAATTTAATGTGTACAGATAAAGGAATTGAGGGTTAAACAAGAGAGACTATTGAATAAAATCTTGTAGTGTATCAATAGGGTCTAATTTAAAAATTTAGGAGTATTTGTTGATTAAAAACATTTTATCTTAGTAATTTTGCTTCTCTTCTCTATATTGTTAGATGTAGATTTTTCTCATTGTATTGACTTGCCAAAAATATGTATTGCTTAGTCTGTTTATGTAGTCAATAAACATATTGAGGTGAGCAGATTACTCACCTACATCAAAATAAAAGTTTCTCTCTAAAAGTGCATATAGAACTTAAAAGACATATCAGACAAGTTGGACTTAGTACTCTGGATTTCAAATCAGAATGTTTCAGTTCAGGTTACCAAGTTTCATTTTGATCTTGGGCAAGTAATGCAGTCTCTATATTTTACTGTTAAAACGGTATTATATGAAACAATACATGAACAGTGTATTATAAAATAAAAACACTTTGCAGTTTTCAGATGGTGGTGTTGATATAACAGAATGGAGTTTTGAGGAGCTGTTCTATAAACTAACCTGACAAAGCACAATCTTAGTAAAATTAGCAAATGAATGCTGATTGTACTACAACTTAAAGTTGGCTTCATGCTCACCAAATGTAGCCTCCTCAATAATCAGGACCACAAAACTACAGGCATTTCTATAAACCTATTTCTGGCAAAAATCATCATAATTCAGGGAATTACAGAATTAACAAGAGCTATATATATCTTAAAATTAACTTTGAATTCTTAAGGAACTATCTCACAATAAATTAGTTTCATATTGTTATGCTTTTAGAAAATGATAGTAAATATCCATTATCTTTTATTTCTTTTTCTGAAAAAATTAAGTAGTGCAGAGGGAACAACGGGGGGAAGAAGAAAATATATGTAATAATTTTAAAATTAAAGAATTAAAAATAATCATAATTGTGGGAACCTCTTTCCACGTCCCACGTGGTTCAGGGTCCCTGGTTCAGGGTTCGGGTTCTGAAGGAGGCCGCAAGCAAATAAAAAGAGAGACTAGAGAATATTAATTTGGCGATATTGGGGGGGCAGGCGGGAGCCTTCCTCTAGTGGAAAGGACTACCACTTGCTCTGGCCTTTTTCTCCCTTTTATTAAGGCTTTGGGACACACCCATAGCCTTTAGGCAGGAAATTACAATAACATAAATTAACATGAAACAAACAGGTAGAGGCTGCTTCAGCTAATGATGTTTCAACTAAACAGTGAGTGATTAGCTCTGTCCTTTCAGAACAATTAAGGTTGACCAGCATTCTAGTCTCCTGTTCATAGTGAGACAATGTTTATTTTCCAGCAAATAATAACCATAGCAAACCTCCATTTACAAAAAAGAAATTAAAAATTAATAATGCAAAAATACATGTGCTTGATATGGATTATATAAAACATTTGTTTAATTTTTTATAAAATTTAATTCTCCGGTTATATAGATAAATATTATAACTACATATACTTTACTGCTCTATCAGAATACAGAGTCTTTCCACTATTTGCCCCATTTTTTTATTTTATTTTGTGACTAACATATAAAATTAAAAAGATTGTAAAGGTCAATAATTTTTAGTTGTTAAGGTTTTTAAGATATATTTAAGTATGCATCTCCATTAAATAATAAGAGAATAAAATATGACTCATCTTTGTTACTATTGAATACTATTCAATATTCAGCTTTAGTTTATAAGTTTGAGAAAATTTTAAATATTTGGGAATGAAATTTAAGCAAATTTATGACAAACTGGTATTAGGAGAAATATGTTTTATTGGAATACCAATTTAGAGAGAAAGTTGAATTTTGAGGTTCAAATGTGGTATACAGTTATACAGTCCCGGGAATATTCCTTTGTGTAGCTCTGTATGAGCTTATTAAATATGTACCAGAAAATTGTTCTCACACAGTGTATCTCTGATTGGTTTCTACTTTTCCTTCGGTCCTTTCTGTGTTGGCTAGAAAATGAGCCCTTGACTACACCGTTCATGCACACACACCCTGCTTAGTCTACCTTCAACTATTGGGTGGGGGTAGGAGGTTGTGGGCAACAAGAAATGGGAAGCCAAAAGATATAACACACACACACACACACACACACACACACACACACACACACACAAAGACAGGAGAGGAACATGCCTTCTATGTTTGGACAGAATAGTGTGTAACAGCAGTTTCAGACTGACCTATATAACTCAGTTTTTTCCTTTATCTTTTTTCTGCCCTCAGGGCCGGGGGGCGGGGGGTTGTTGTTGATGGGGATTTCTGGCAACATGACAATATTCTTAAGCCTCCTGTTTAGACTTTTATGCTGTTTGACATGTTAGCTCTCTTTACTTTTGATCTTCCCTCTCACTCCCCTCTCTTTGTCTCTCTTCTTCCTGCCCTTCTTGCCCTCCCATTTGTTTTGGTGGTGAGCAGCTAGGCACAGCAAGGAGGATGCTACCATAGGAAGCCACTAGTCAAGTATCACAAGAGTCTTATAAATGGTGAACAAAGAACAAGTTTTCTTCCTGAGAATTCATTTCTTGGCCTCTGGGGTGGGGCTTCTTTTTTTGTCCCGTGGCATTCCGTCCACACTCTGAGGGACATCTCACCTGAGAGCTGCAGGTTTGAGGTCAGTGGTGAGAATAACAAGAGTCCTGTCGGTGATACAGTCCTGTTTGATGTGGAAAAGTTTTGGGGTATTTTATTTTCCTGATAGAGTTCTTTGACAGAAATCTCTCAATAATTTACTAAGTACATTTATACAGATGTATTGAGTGAGTGTTGTTGTTTTCTTAATAGGTGTTAGAGGTCCTTCAAAAACAGATTTTCTTTCCTGTAGACATTTATTTATTTTTTTAAATAAAACACTGTTTTTGGTCCAAACTCATTTTATATTTGTAAAGGTAGCTTTTTCTAAGAGTACATTTAGTCAAAGCACTACCCACAGAAAAGCAGGTCTAGTGTCTAATCTGTATTCCAAAGAATAAAAGTGGAGTCTTTTGTTACAGCCGTATTCAACCAGTGTGTAAACACATCCACTTACTACAAGATCTTGTGATTTTGACCTTTTGGAAATGGTGTGCGGTCACGGGAACCTTGCTTTTGATCACTGGTAATCTTTGACATTATTGAGCAACCTTATCCTGGAGGATCTTTCTCTAGTGTTTGGAGTCAGTCTCCCATGGGAGAAAGTAAGGGCTTGAATTCTGGTTTTGGAAACAAAGCAGCAATACACTCTTCTGTTGTTGAAGATATCTTCCATAAAGATTCTCACTGTAGTGAATGTGCCTTCGGCCAAATGCAGTAAAGCGACACCATCAGTCACTTTTAATTACTGGTTTATACTTCACACATGCCTTTTTCCTAAGGACTCCTAGCCCCTATCCCTTTCCATAGCAAACAAAGGAACAGGTTGGCTGATAAAAGCTTCCTGTTGTTCTTTTTCTCTCTCTTTATTTCCTGTTGTATATTATAAAGGGTATCCAGTTTATATATATATATATATATATATATATATATATGAACATCTTTCAGATTTATTGTAAAATTGTTAAATTTGAAGAAGGATGCTATTCAAAGCAAGAGGTTCTTTTCAGCTGCTTCCAGTATCTGGTAAGGAATTTGTTTTGGGAGAAAAAAATGTTTTCTCCTTTATTTTACAAGGTGTAAAAGGCTGTGTCTAGCTGTATATTTAACTACCCACTATGTTTTCAAAGGGAAGGACACACTGTGTCAAAGCAGTTTGAAACATGTGGTAAATGATAGAGTCTGAAACTGTCATGTATGCCTTGAACTTGCCTGGTTTACTGATGATAAAGTCATTAAAGTGAAGGTAAGGAATGTTCCCCTGGGCAACCCTAAAAACCAAGGACAATGTTGTAAACAAAGTTATATGATGGCTGGCGTTATTTTTTCCTTATATTAAATGGCCTTACCAAAGTTGAAAGTCTTAAACGTTTTGGTCCTGAGAACAATATGTGACCTATATAACTTTCCTCTCTTTTGTGATACTACTTTAAGTGTGATTTTAAAACATATAAATTACAATTAAACATCATCCATTTTGTTTTGGATAAAGAGGGTAATATCTGTGCCTCTTTGCTAGGTTATAGAGAGAAAGACGCTTCATATGTCTGTCTCTCTCTATCCTGGATTCCAGAGTAGGAGCAATGATAACATCTGACATGCTTCTTTGGACATTTTTTCCTAACATTAAATGGTAAACTTGCTCCCTAGTAATTGGAAAGTATTTACAATTGTAGGTATAATATGTAAGTTAGAGAATTATCTAAAAATGTATAAAATTAATATAAGTAAAAATATAAAATTATTTTATTATTTTAATGAATTTGAACCAACCCCTTAAAAATAAATGCTTTCAACAGTTTATTTACTTTTGAACTTTGTCAGCTTATATTATTGATTGAATCAGTTTACTTGAAAATTCAATAATATTTTTACTTAATTATATTAAGAATTTAAGGTAGTTAAACAAATATCTCTAGTGTTTGCCTTCAGAATTTAAGGTGTATGGTTAGAATGTGAACAGAACTGCTTATTTATAAAAAACTTGCTCACTTTTGCCTTGCACAGATATATTCCCCTATGCAGCACAGAAATTAAATTTTATTAAATTTATAGTTGAGTTCCTATGTAGAAACTGCATATAATTAAAATGTAAGCCAGCTAGCAAAGAGAGAAATGGAATTTTCCATTATTGTAAAAGTTTATATCAGATTAATGATTACAAATACTTAAAGTTCACATTCTATAGATAACTGATAATTTTAGTTATAGCCAGAATTAACAGAAATGTAACTTGTCAGAGTAAGGATAAGAAGAGTAATGATTTCCATTATTGCATTTATTTTGTGACATTATTATTACTTTTTTAGAGGCCCGGTGCATGAAATTTATGCATGGTGGGGAGGGGAGTCCCTCAGCCCAGCCTACAACCCTCTCCAATCTGGGACCCCTTGAGAGATGTTGAACATCCCTCTCACAATTCAGGACTGCTGGCTCCCAACTGCTTACTTGCCTACCTGCCTGGTTGCCCCTAACCACTTCTGCCTGCTAGCCTGATCACTCCCTAAACACTCCCTTCCTAGCCTGATCGATGCCTTAACTGCTCCCCTGCCAGTCCATTGCCCTTAACTGTCCTCCCTGGCAGGCCTGGTCACCCCCAACTGTTCTCCTCTGCAAGCCTGGTTGCCCCCAACTTTCCTCCCCTGCGGGCCGGGTTTCCCCTAACTGCCCTCTTCTGCCAGCCTGGTCATGCCTAACAGCCCTCCACTGCCGGCCTGATCACCCCTAACTGCCCTCCCCTGCAGGCCTGATTCCCCCCCTACTGTCCTTCCTTGCAGGCCTGGTCCCCCCAACATCCCTGTCCTGTAGGCATGGTTGCCCCCAACTGCCCTCCTTGCTGGCCATCTTGTGGCAGCCATCTTGTGTGTTGGAGTGATGGTTAACTTGCATATTACTCTTTTATTAGATAGGATTAATTTTCTCAAGAAAACTTATCATTCATTTTTATTTATTGTGTGCTTGATTAATTCCCACTTCTCAGCTCCCACAAGGTCTGCTGAGTTCCACTGTAAACATATTTTGAGTCCAATTCTGTGAAAATATTCTTATACAAGTACTCTTATTAAACATGTATTCTAAAGTCAACAGCTAACAAGATTAGGTGAGTAGAAGGTGCATAATACATATTTCTTGAGAAAATATATTAATACATGATTTATATTGAGTTGAATTATATGAGTAAATGTGCCTTAGAATTGTCTATGTTCCCCTTAAAGCAGGCTTGCTATAATGAAAGTATTGGCTTGTGAATACTATGGAACATCTAAAATGACAGAGTGTTCACACTAGCTGCTGAAAAACTAAATGTACAATGTATTTGAATTGCTATTTGCCACACACACACACACACACACACACACACACACACACGTGCACACACACACACACACACACACATTATATTGAGAAACTTATTGGATGAGAATCCACCATTGCCTCGATAATTTGTATATTTCAGGTGAAGTAATTCTTTCTCAATTATTCAGACTATTTCTTTAATTCTCCATGATCATTTCTGTGAAAAATATGTGTTTGTACATGAATAAATCTACTATTCATTCTAGAAGGAACCTCTTTTTCTAAATAAGTTCTAAAATAACAAAAGACCTATGTTTATGTTTGATTTGAATGAATCCCAGGTCATGCTTTTTATATTTGTTTTCTGCTAAAGATAATATCTGCGTATTCCAGAAGGCATGTGTTCAAGAATTGCAGAATTTGGAAAGGGTTTATGGGTGAAGAAAACTGATAAAAGACATTCTAAGTTAGCTAGAAATAAATCTTTGGAGACCTTAAATATAGTTTTATTATAGTAGTGTGAATATATATATATATATATATATATATATATATATATATGGAAAATAAAACTAGAGAAAAACTATTAGGACGTCTTTGTTTACTTCTTTTTCTAAAGTACAGTGATATCCCCATTTGCAGTATTCTAATTTATACCTTTTTTTGGTCAAAAGTTATACCTAAGCCCTAAGATTTACTTCATTCATATATTGTCAATTTACTCTCCAATGTTTGTGATATTTCAAATAGTTATTGGTGTATGGAAATGTTTGATTTATATGCTTACTTTTGAATGTGAACTTGATCAGACAGATCTTCTAATTAAAGCCATTTAAGAAATACTTGACATTGATTAGGTGTGCATGTTTTCCACATTGTAAAGTCCTAAGATCAGTTCCAGAATAAAGAGCCAATATATTTTTGGCCTCTTTTGAGATACCCTCTAGGCTGATGCCCAGGCTAATAAAGAAGAGAAGAAACAAAATTGTTTGCCTTCAAATAGAGTCACTTTCTTACCATGATTACCACTTTATGCACTGTTTCAAAAATAATTTTAATGGGCATGCTTAACATTGTAAAACAAGGCTTATTCCAATTTCATTTAGTAATCTCCCCTCTTCTTCTCACTGTGATATTTTTCTTCATTCCCCCAAAGCATAGTTTTTTCCTTTGAGCAATATACAGTGATAGGTATGGTTATATTTCAGGTGAGAATTTACATTTTAATACAAGGCAGACCTCATTTTATTGTGTCTTACTTTATTGTACTTTAAGTATGTGTTTTTTACAAATCGAAGGCAAGACCTTCCACAGGTAAAATTATTATGTCTTGCTTTATTGTGATATTCATTTTTTTCAGTGATTTAGAATCAAACCTCCAATATATCTGAGGTATGATTGTAATTTAATTCAATATAATTGCTTAGTGTCTTCTGCTCCAAGCATGAAACTTCATGGGTTTTTGTTTGTTTGTTATTTTAGTGTTTGTTGTTGTTGTTGTTGTTTTTTGTTTTTGTTTTGTTTGTTTGCTTGTTTTATTGCTCTTCAACTGTTAAGTACTGGAAAGAAGATAGCAATTTGACCTCATTTACTTCTGGTTGTGCCTCTTCTTCATTGTTTGAAGTAGACTATGCATATAGAAAGATTATTTTATAAGATAGTTATCAAACATATTTGAGCCCTGCCCACTGTTTTCAGTGGTTAAAGTGTCGGTTCTTGTATTGAAGGGTCACTGGTTCAATTGCTGGTAAAGGCCATGCATGTACTTTGGTTGCAGGCTCAATCCCGCCAGGCCCTGTTATGGTGTGTGCAGGAGGCAACAAATCGATCTGTCTCTCTAACATCTATGATTCTCTCTTTTCTTCCCCCACCCCTTTCTAAAAAATAAATTTAAAAAAATATTTGAGAAAATCCAGCAAGTACTAAATTTATTTAACCTCAGCCATGCTTTCTAATGGATGCCATGTATACTTTGGGAAATGTCCCCTTATTTTCAAAATTCTACAAAGAATAGTTATATTTGAAAAGTACGTGAAAAAAATTCAAATCTATCAGAGTCCATAATTCATAGCATGGCACTCACATTTTTTATTAGGTGAGTAACATTCCCGAAGATCTTCTGAACCATATGATATTGCTGTATTAGTGTGACTAAAAATGACAATTTTATTTTCATATTTGCATGCATATTGCTTTTGGTCTGGCTTAGATATTACATGACAAAAGTTTCCAAATTTTTATGTTTGAAATAAAAGCTACTAATGATCAGCAATTTAAATTTTTAGTTATTTTGCTTAAAAGATGAATGATAAATATTTTATGGGCCATGCCTCATTCAGAATTTGAGAACACACTGTAGTAATCTACCTTACATATTAATTGCATCATTACAGTACAGATCTGAAGAAAGAAGATATTTATTCAGTGTAACTGATACTAAAATATAAAATTCCAAAATTGAGACAAAATTAAAAGTTAATCATAACAAAAAACACACATCACTTTATTAACCTCAGTTTCATGAGAAGCAGCATTTGTGTGTGATAAAGAGGCAGTGATCTGTGTGCAAGATCCGAGGAGACTTTCACAAGTGTATGAGTCCTCACTACACGTTGGTTTTGATCAAGAAAGATAACATAGATTTTTATAAAGCAGTTTTAGTTCATTTGTTCTACAAAATGGACTCTTTTTCTCTTGCTTTCTTAATTTGATCTTTAATTAGGAACTTAGAACTTTGCCTGTTTTGTTGCTTACTGAAAGCATTTTGTTAACCGTAGTGTGTGTGTACTTTACTTTAGGAGACAATGCCATCTTGCACCCCTGTGCCCCCAGAGAACCTGCCTCCTCTGGCGAGGTTGTGTGCCTAGAGGGAGGCATTGAGTATGTGGGGCTTCCATGGAAATCCCTTAATGAGAATGTATTATTGCCCAGAGTGGACAGTGAGCCTGTGGCGCTTTAAAATTGCTATAATGCAGGAACCAATGTCCTAAGAGAAATCTTGTTATCCAATGATAATAATGCTACCTCTGTTTTGAGTGGGGGGAAATCAATAAAGTGTGACATACGGTGTACTTGTAAGAAGGTGTGGATTCCATCACGCCAAAATTCTCTCCAACTGGTGAAAATTCAGTAGTGAAATGATTTCTCTTAAGACTTTTCTTCATTTTTTTTATCATTCAAAAATCTTTATTCGGCATTCACAAATGCTATGCATTATTTTCGGTTCTGATAAAATGCAGCAGAGACATACACAAAAATCTGCCCTGAGCTTTCAGTGGCAATTACATACACAGATTAGAACACACAAACATATATTAGATGTATAGAATATTGAAAAATTAGACGATGTTATCCAAATAAACAAGGTAAGAAAGGCATGAGCAGAGTTTCAGAAACGCAGTTTTTCATAGGTCGTCAGAAAAGGCTTCGTTGAGAAGATGACAATTGAAGAAAAAACCTGAGTTTGGAAAGAAAAACCAACAAAAGGAACAGTGTGCCAAGATCCTGTGGAAAGAATACACTTGGTGTTTTCAGTGGAGAGGTGAGTATAGCTGGTGTGGAGAGATGTAAGAGAGTAGAAGAGTTCAGGTGTTAATGAAGGCGGAGGATATTGTGCTGGTCCTCCTAGGTCATTATAACCACTGGCTTTAGATGGAAATGGAAAGCCATTAGGGATTTAAACAGAGGAGTGATATCTATCTGCTCCCATTTAACATGATTGTTTGGTTGCTATGTTAAGAATAGGTAAGAGGGACTCAGTGATGGCAGCAGGAGATTACATTGGGTGCCTATTGCGGTATTCTAGAAGAAAATGGAGTTGGCTTGCGTGGAATATTAGCAAGGGGATGGAAGGAGTGGTGGTCAGAGTCTGGATGCATTTTGAGTATAGAATCAACAAGATTAGCTGACTCTGGAATGTGAGATATTAGAGAAAAAGAGAGACCAAGAGTGCCTCTGAGAGTTTTAGCCTGAGCAACTGAAAAGGTGAATTTACTAATAACTCTGGTGCAGGGGAACAGGTGTGTGTGTGTGTATGTGTGTGTGTGTGTTACACATGGTTGGATTTATTGTATATTTTATTTCTTGGTTCACGTCAATTAGAATACAACAGAGAAGGGCTATTTCCAGGAACAGCGAGTTTGAAGGGGTAAGGCTTGAATCTCAATCTATAACCTCAGTTTTGCAGACGCTTAGTTTAAGAGGTCTGGAATTGCTTCTCATTGGACATACAAATCTGGAGTTCGTGTGCAAGGTCTGGGTTAATGGGATATAAACCTGGCATTGTCAGTATAGATATGAAATTAAAATAATGAAACTAAACAAGGTAATATAATTAGTACAGCTGACATTTGAAAAGAGGGTTTAGCTCTGAGTTTTGAGGACACTGGGTGATGTAGAACAATTAGAAAAAAGTGACAGAGAAAGAACAGCCAGTGAGAGAGGAGGAGCATTCAGTTTAATGCCCTGAAAACACAGAAAGTGCTTCCGGGAGCAGGCAGTGATCTGTGCTAAACAAATGCCAATAGCCCTGCAAGGGGAGGTGTGGGAGCTGCACTTTGGATATGATGAACTCCCATCTCAGGTCGCAGGAATCTGTAGACTAAGGGAGGCTGGCGCTCCGCTCTTCTCCACACTTGTCACCCCCACCTCGGAGTATTGTGCACCAGTGAAAAGTAACTCACAATCATATCATGTGAATGCCAGTTAAGAGGATGGGTCAAGCTTACTTGGAAAAAACTGAGGAAGATAATTGCATGAATCTTCACAAAATTATGAGGTTTATATTGCAGAAAGTTTTAGTTACAATGTGTCTGTTGTTTTCCTTCCATTCATTTGTTTATTCAATAAATAGTGCATCCTATGAGGTGTCTAACACTCTGCTAGCCACTGGAAATCAGGTAGTATGCAAGGAAGACAGGATCATAGTGTTCATGGAGTAGACTGAAGAATTTGAGTTCAAAACTGTGATATGTAATGATGAGATCCCAGGTCTCTGTGTATTCCCACAGTAATAGGAAACTCGCTCACTAAAAGTGAAAGGGGAAGGGGATATAATCTTACTTTAAAAATTCAAAGAACAATGATTTCTCAGTGTTACAAGTTGCTTTCTGTAACTGCTCCTGCTTATAATTTCTAGCAAATTACTAGAAATCATCACAAATGGGGAATTTTAGATCACATGAGAGTCAGCCTTCCTTCTAAGTTCAAGGTATAATATTCATTAGATATGTAATACCCATATTAAAATCATTTAGGATCAGCTTTCATATACTATTAAATGACATTGAATATTGTGGAAATGTTTTATTGATATTCAGGTTATGTTTTCACTCATTTCTTAAGCAAACTTTTATTGAGTATTTACTATATGTCAAGTTATTTGCTGTGAGCTGGGGATTCAGTGGTGAAATGGTAATAGTGTCTCACAGAACCTCAGTTATTAGGGGAAATAGATATCAATCTCTTTCCTTGCACTTTCATTGGGAAGTTATTCTTAGGTTCTTATGAGACATTCATTACATGTTCTTAGCCTATGAATAGAATTATCGGCTATATGGCTAATGCTTGGTAAAGACATCAGGCAGTTTATAAATCTAGAATCTTTGTTCTTGTATCCTTGATGGATCTTGCTGATGGCAAAGACAAAATGTTATGTCATTTTTTCACTAATCGCAGGCATCAGATCTACATCTATCTTGAGCCAGCAAAGAAAACAGACGATTATTTAATCTCATGTGTTTGATGATAACCATTTTTCTTGGCAAGTGCTTGAATTAAACAAATTTTCTTCATTGATATTTCTGTGATTCAGAGTCCTTTTTTTAGCCAATTAGATATATTCAGATTCTGCAATGCACGTCTGAGTAAATATAAAATATTACCAGTGTATTCAAAAAAAGTTTCTTTTCTCTCTTTTTTTTAACTGCAGTTTTTAAATATATACCTTTTTGGATATTAAGAAAAGTGATAACTCATTTTTGTTGGGATT
This sequence comes from Lasiurus borealis, assembly GCA_004026805.1. Lineage (NCBI taxonomy): Eukaryota > Metazoa > Chordata > Mammalia > Chiroptera > Vespertilionidae > Lasiurus > Lasiurus borealis. Next base: position 14,327 of record PVJN01049167.1, read on the forward strand.
TATGACTGTTCATTACCATTTGTACCTTTTATTTTTTACCTGGGTATTAGTTAGATATATTTTGGCAAAATCAAGACTAGGTGTGAAGAGTGGAAAGCGGTGTGGTTTAGGAGGATGTTGTAGCCTAATTTTTACCATTTTAAACAAAGCTTGCAATTATGGCATTTTTTTAGATAATTGATTCTAGCAGATATTTGAGTAAAGTATCCATCACCGTTTTGGCCTATATATCTTGCAGCTGAAGAGGCCTGTCATTTATTTTGATAAAGGGGCATACTATGTCTTTTAGACGGATAGGTGAAGAATTTTTCACTTAAAGTGTTTTGATTATTTAAACAATATATATGCAGTGACATACTGTTGACAATTCTGTGAAGTACAAAGCCTTTTACAACTAATTCTTTCTAAATTCCATTGGTTTCCCATTCAGAATTTAGGATTTGAATTGAGCTATATTTTTGTACATATATTATACTTAGTGATTCTAATTTTTTTTCTGCTGGTGGATGCTTAAAATAAATTTTGGACTACAAGGTAGGTAATTGTCTGTATTGTGATTGAGATCTTTTGTTTTTTCTCCTTAGGGGTAGTTCAGAGATGAAAGCTAAATCTTCCATAATCTCAGTCTTGGAAAAGGCATATTTATTGGAAATAATGTGTAAGGAATGTTATTAATAAGTAGAGAATATAATAGAGAAGGGGAAATATACAGATATAGGGTTTATACCAACCTCTTCTCCCTCTTAAAAAAAAATGAACCTTTCTTCTACTCTTGCAATGAGCAAAGCAAGCATTTCCTGCTGCTTTTTGGTCAAGGACTTGATATGAAAGAAATATCAAAGTTCTGAATGTTTTAAGTTTGCTTGCCTAGGTTCTAAGAAATGTAGATTTGTATTTCTCTGTGTACATCTTGAAATCATTATTGATTCTTTTCTTGACCTTTCTTATGTATCCTAACACACACACACACACACACACACACACACACACACACACATTTTTTAAA
>PVJN01049168.1:0-15318 GCA_004026805.1 Lasiurus borealis
CTTCTTCTTCTTCTTCTTCTTCTTCTTCTTCTTCTTCTTCTTCTTCTTCTTCTTCTTCTTCTTTTGGTTTTGATACCATGAGTTATTGGAGGAGAAGGACAATGAAAGGGAGCAGAGTTATCCTGAATTTAATTAGAGGGCAGATTACATCTCAGGTAGATGCAGAACATCTCTGAGTCAAGATCACAAAGAAAATGCAGTCAGGACTCAAAAGATGGGACTTGAATTATAGATTTGGAGTGTTTTATTTATTGATGATAGGTGATGCTGTGAGAGTAGCTGACATCACCACAAAGAGCTACTTGAACACTCAGAAAACAAGGGTAAGTGGAGAACGATTAGGCTTAAAGGGTGCACTGCCAAGAAGAGCCACTGAAAAAGACCATAGGAAGCAGTCATAGATACAGAAGAATAATAGAAACAGTGTTTTCTGCCTAACAAAGTAGATGTGAATCAGGCTAACTGTTCTCTATTCCATACACTGACACATATGGCAGCCAAATAAAAGGGGGTTTGGTGAAGATTTTTCAATGACAATGCTCAAATACCACATCTATTTTATAGTCAGATTCCTCTTTCATTCTCTTAATTATTTTATTTACCTTGACATCCAACAATATAGTTTAAGCTACACATTACTTTGAAGAATCTATAGATTTGTTTCTGCGGCCAAAAATTCATAGTACCACCACTGAGAGTTAGAAGACACAGTTTAATGTATTCTTTAATTAAACACATACTTTTCATGCTATAGGCTCTTGGACAGACTCTGTGGCATCAGGGAGCGGAGGCTTAGAATCTACTTGAGGAGATAAACATTTGTCAAATCCTATATAATAAAAGCCCAATATGCAAATTGTCCCCTTGACCAGGAGGTAGGCTAGGAGTTTGACCGCTCTCTGTGACCTACACTGACCACCAGGGGGTGGAGCAGAATATGGGGGGGCATCGGAGGAGGCCTGCTGGCTCTGATGGGCCCCGAGGAGAACTGAGCTGCAGAGGAATGGTGGAACAGGTGATCAGGCAGCACCAAGCCAAGGCAGGTGTGAGCAGGATCACCCTGCAGATGTGACTAGTGGCAGCAGTGTGGGATGGGGTCGCCTGAGGGAACTGGGCAGGGGCTCAATCGCCCCACCTATCGCTCCACAGATGGTGACCATTTCATTACAGAGAAAACACAAATAGCAATATTAAAATATTTCTTCTAAATATTTTCCTTTCAATGTGCATGCTTCCATGTACCAGGTCACTAATAATATTATAAATGCTATAAACCATTCATTAGATTAGCAATAGGAGGCACCATAAGAGTATCTAGCAGGTACTCTATATCCCTGAAAAATAGCATGTGAATTAACTTAGAGATGAAAAACAGAAGTGATCTGACTGAACTGGTGAAGTGAAAAGCATTCCTTATAGAAGGAACAACCTGTGCCAAGACTCTGTAGTGCTCTCTCCCTATCTCTTATTCTCTCTCTCTCTCTCTCTCTCTCTCTCTCTCTCTCTCTTTCTCTCTATCTATCTCTCTCCCTCCCTCCCCCCTCTCTTTTTATCCTACTGGTTTACTGGTTGTTTCTCTCTGGATATCTCTGACATTTAGGAATCATAGTATTGTATAATTGAACTATAAAGAGATTAATAGCATAGGCTATTACAAATTCTTAGTTATAGTAACTAACACTTAAAATTTCCTGTTAGTTTGTATTAAAACACTCAAATGCTTGCTGGGACAAAAAGTACATAAACATATACATGTACAAATACATATGTACCTACACATATGTACATGTATACATACATATAAATGAACACCTGGGTTATTTTCTTTGGGTTAAAAGTGTACTTCATAAATATATATTGGAATGGCATGAAAATATTTTTAAATGTTTTTATATTTCTACTCATAAAGACTTTGGTTCTCAGTATTTCAAAAACCAAGTTGTGGATTTAGAGGAAATTTCCAAAATTCATAAACTGTAGAATGAGTGCTGTACTCTTATAATTACCTACTCTAAATTCATAAGTTTAAGATCTATGTGGCCATTTTATGTAGCTTTAAATTTTTTTGAAAAAATCAGAACTACATGAGCCCATTCTCAATCAAGCTGTAATAAATTATACATTACACCCAAGTCTCTACCTACTGCTGACTTCTGGAGTAGAAGAGAATGTGTAGTACCTCTGAGTATCTGCAGTCTTCTATGCAAAAACTTGATTTAAGAGCAGGATCAATATAAAGCAATTATTTTGTAATACCATTAATATCTATATCCATACAAAGATGTGTATATGATATATATGATGTATAATTGGTCAAGGTTTTTCAGAGAAAATTATCCATATATATACATGCACACATATAGTGGTTTAACAATCAAATATGTGCTTTTGAGTAACAGTACTAAATGTAAGTGGGGCAGTAAGCATGACCCACACCTGACAGGTGATGATATGGGGTTATTCAGGCGTTGAGAATCACACACAGCGAAGAGTCAAACAATGGCTGCAGATTCAGTCTCTAGAGATCACAGGGAAGAGGTTCTCAGTGAGCCCCCAGGCCTCAGCCTTGCACTGAACTAGCAGGATTACATTAGGCTCATAAAAGATATTTTGTGGGAGGCTGTAAAAATGCTTCATAAAATGCGATGTTAGCAGTGAAAAGGAAATTAGATAATGGATAAAGCATATATTTATAACAAAAAAAAAATAGTGGGTAGGAAATCAGTGTAACTTCAAGGACCTTTGAAGAGCACTTCAGAAATTGATGACAGTTCATGTATGAACAGAAACTTCCTCTGACAATCAGAGGAGCGAATTAATCAGTATTTCAGCCACCTTGGTCTTATCTAGCCTGACTGTTCATGAACATGTATTATTTTGCCAAAAAGAACACAATTTCTTTAAAAAATGAGAGAAAAAATCCTATTTTGACATGATAGAATTTTTTAAAGGAACACTAAGATTGCCACAATCATTCTTAAATGTTTCCTATTAAGTATATTGGTATATTTTGTTTTGTTTACAAATTCACTTCTCCTCATAAAAGAGCAATAATTTCTTCCAGTTTTATTTTTACTTCCACAAGATCTGATGTTCTCAATGAAGGTATATAGGTAGATATGGCATGATGATCCATATAAAGACATTTCTTTCTTGGCACTGTGTACACATCGACATGCCTTTTTTATACCACCTATCATGTTATAGGGCAGTTAATAATTATAAATGAATATTTTCAATTAGTCTTTCCAGCTCTTGGGAGTAGAAAACTTGTTATGCTCATTTTTATATGCCTAGCATGAAAACCAATTTATCAAATCTTTAAAATGTGGGTATCACTTTGCTTAATATAGTATTTATAATAGTATTCTCACACAATAAAGCCTTCTGGCTGGAGATTGGGTAAATGTAAAGTGTAAAATGTAGACAGACAGGATCGGAAGAATTTGATGGTGAGGAGACCCGTTATAACTTCAAACAACTGCCTGTAGTTGATGCCCCAAACAAAACATAAGAACAGATTACACTTCACTGGTACCATGTTATCACCATACCACACAAGCACACACATGCACACACATAAGCACCTGGACTGCCTCTAGCAAGTAGAAGATAATGTCTATTGACATTATCTTATATTCTGTATGTTAGATTACTGGCTAGGTGAGTTAGCATGGACATTTAATTTCTAGGTCTATTTTTAAAAGTATATTTAAAAAATCAATGGAAAAATATCCTACATGCCCCCTACTGGGGATGGAGCCCAAAACCCAGGCATGTGCTCTGACTGGGAATGGAACGTGATCTCCTTGGTTCATGGATGGACACTCAGCCACCAAGCCACACTAGCCAAGCTCTGGCTTACTTTTTGATAATTTATAAATTCTATTCCTCATTGTCCCTGTGAACACGGCATTTGTACGAAAATAATATAACAAAGGCACACCTATGAAATCAGTCTACCTTTTTAAATAAATACCTTATTTAACTCTATATGTTTTAAAGCATTTATACATTTATACAAAACTAATTTCATCCTATAATCTCATTGACTATTCAAATGCCAAAACAGGTAATGAGCCCAGGGCAAAGATACCAAGGTAAGTATTAGGCAAAGAATCTCAGATCACCAAGATCTGATCTAGGACATGGAGTGACATCAGCTGAGGCAGGCCCAGCCCTTTGGCTTCACTCTCTAGTGGGGTAGAAGGTAAAGCCAAGATGAGCTGCATTATAGCTATTATTTAGAAGCTAATAAGCACACTGCTATCCTTTCCATACTGAACTTTTTTTTAAGGGTCCTTCCCTCTATTTCTTTTCTGTCCTGTTTCTTTTTATTTGTTGTGAATCCTCACCCGAGGATATTTTTCCATTGAGTTTTAGACAGAGTGGAAAGGAGGGAGGAGAGAAACATTGAAGTGAGAGACACATTGATTGGTTGCCTTCTACATGTGCCCTGACCAAGGCCAGGATCAAGACGCAACCGATATGAATCGAACTCAGGGCCCTTCAGTCTGCAGAATTATGTTCTATCCACTGAGCCAAACCAGCTATGGCAGGATCCTTCCTTCTTTTATACAGTGATTCAGGGAATCTTGACCAAAGGTGAAATTGACTAAACAAAGGATAACCCCCTAACCTCTGCAATAATTGGTTTAAGAACATTAGCCAACATTAGACCAGGGCCTTCATTATCTGGTGGAAGTGGTGAAGAAAGGGGCATGTTGCCTAATTCAGGTCAGGTACACATACGGGAAGGTCGGCGGTAGGGGAGAATTCTGGAAAAAGAACTTGACTATGGCAAAAGTGTTTCTGACGTCTCTTGTTCTGACTGAGATAGAAAAAAATAAATGAGTTTTGGGTTCCATCCGCAGTGTGGGGCATGAGGATGGGAAGCCAGATTTCTGTACTACTAGGGTGAAGGAGGCACCTGAAGAAAACGCGATCACAGGAAGAAAGTACCATTTTGGGAAAGGAAGCTGGAACCCCCGGCTCAGCTTCCAATACATTCCCTAAGTGTTCAAGCTAGATGTCTCTGGGGCTTCTATTTCTTACAGCTGAAGACATCTTTCTGCTATTTTTATTATGTGTTAGGAACTTGGTTAGCATCGCCTAACTTAATTTTTATTACAATTCAATGGGATTGGTCATCCGCATTTTACAGATAACTGAAGCGGCAGGGCTGTTACATAATATAATAAGTGTGACACAGAGGAGCCTTAAGTTTAAACAAGTGTGTTTGTTTTTCTCAACTCCGAAGCCTATGAGTTAAGCTGCTTCACTCTGAAAACTAAGAAAAACAGCTAAGAAATTATTTCAGTCTTCCTTTATCACTGCTTTCATGGCTTAATAATTTTTATATGTTTATCTTAAAAAATAGATATGAAAATGTGGGCAGATAGGAGCTAAGTTAAATTTGTTCTATAAATATATATGCAGTATGCACACCAGATACCATACATATATATATATGATACACTTGCCTACAAAACAAGTGACACACTAATATTCACACACAAAATGACCTCAATTCCAAATCATTCTTATAAAACTAGTTCTTTCATACTAGGAAAACATTACACAAGTATAGCTCATGATATATTTAGGATATTATTATAATTTCAAAGAATTACATCATTTTTAACAAAGAAGCAAATATGAGTAAAGCATTAGGGCTGAAGTCATTCAAAGCAATGCTAACAAGAATTGATATTTATGTAAAAGAATTATTTTTTTAATATATTTTATTGACTTTTTACAGAGAGCAAGGGAGAAGGATAGAGAGTTAGAAACATCGATGAGAGAGAGATATAAATCAGCCGCCTCCTGCACCCCCCTACAGGGGATGTAGCTGCAACCAGGATACCTGCCCTCGACTGGAATCAAACCCAGGACCTCTCTGTCTGCAGGCCGGCGCTCTCTCCACTGAGCCAAACCAGTTTTGGCTAAACAGAATTATTCTTAAGAACAAAAAACATCTTATCTAATAAAAGAGTAATATGCAAATTGACCATCACTCCAAGACACAAGATGGCCACCCCCATGTGGACACAAGATGGCCAGCAAAGGAGGGCAGTTGTGGGCAGTTAGAGGTGACCAGACCAGCAGAGGAGGGCAGTTGGGGGAGACCAGACCATCAAGGGTGGGCAGTTAGGGGTGACCAGGCCTGCAGGGAAGAGCAGTTGGGGTGAGCAGGCCTTCGGGGGAGGCCAGTTAGGGGTAATCAGGCCAGCCAGGGAGCAGTTAGGCATCAATCAAACTGGCACAGGAGTGGTTAGGGGATGATCAGGCTGGCAGGCAGAAGTGGTTAGAGGCAGTCAGGCAGAGGCAGGCAAGTAGTTGGGTGCCAGCAGTCCTGGTAGGATCGGGCCTAAATGGACAGTGGGATATTCCTCTAGGGGTCCCAGAATGGAGAGGGTGCAGGCTGGACTGAGAAACACCCTGCCCCCCTGTGCACCGGGCCTCTAGTATGAATATAAAACAAACCAGATTAATCTAGTCAAAGTCTTATAAGAGTTGATTAAGAATATGTATTTTTTTCTGCTCTTTCATAAACATTCTCTAGTTCTAAGGGCTTATGTCATTATTCTTTAAAAAACAGTTTCAGACATTTGTTAAAGAATAACTCAAACCTTTTCTGGTTACAAATAATGTGTCCTTCCTTGCTTTCCTTCTGTCTTCAGATTCTCACCCTCAACTTCAGCCAGTCCACCTCAGACTCACAATTTTCCCTCACTGGGCTTTAGAACTGCTTTAATAACAGTGTAGTAATTTCATGGGTAATTTCAATGACTACATATGTCGCCCCTACCTGACTTCCATTTCTTTTGTGATCTGGTCTCCTCACTCCACTTGGGGGATGCTACAGACTTCCCATACTCCTCCGGGCTACGGCTACATTGTCTGCTTTCTCAGGCTGCTGTTTGTCAAAGCCAGTCCCTCAATGTTATTCCTTAATTGTCTTTAATTCTTATTTGGTTCCCCCTGAGCCGAGATTCCACCTACTTCAGTGCTTCAATTGTCATCTTCCTACTGATGATTCTAATAGACCCCAAGTGGTGGCCACATTTCAGCAACATATGTACTTTGAGAATACTTTGTCCAAAATATTCAAAGAGAGACCTGATTTGACTGGAAATGTATCATAGAATTGGACACTTGAAACCTATATAATTTCATTAGCCAATGTCACAACAATAAATTTAAGTAAATCCAAAAAATGAGACCCAAATAACACAGTGCTGTCTAATTATCTATTATGTTCTTTATAGATATTATAGAGCTACTCAAAAACTTTTTTTAAAGCAAGAAAATAATCTCTTTCCTTTTTAGATATAGTAAAAGTCCATGCTACATTATTCTTGGACCCAATTATACTGTATTTGGTATATATATGAAAAGAAAAATGCATTCAAAACAATTTAGTCCTCTGCATTGCTTGGGAAATTCTTAGGAACATTCTATTAGTATCTCTGTCTTTCTAGAGTTGCCCATGTGAGAAACAGTTTGACCACAAATCAGCACCTGTAATTCCAGGTGTCTGCCCTTGTGACTTTCAAATAGAGGCTCTTGTTATAAATCACTGTTTATTTCTTCACCCTGTAGCATCTTAAGATCTATGGCATGTCTCTTATGATCAGCACTTAAACTGTGTTCTCCAGGATGATAACATATGTCTTTGGGGTGTCTTCCCAGCCTGCCAACAGTAAATTTTAATGATGACATAACTTTTACTTTAAATCAGGTCATCCCAAAGTACACTATAGAGCAGTGGTTCCCAACCTTTCTAATGCCGCTACCCTTTAATACAGTTCCTTATGTTGTGGTGACCCCAACCATAAATTTATTTTCATTGCTACTTCATAACTATAGTTTTGCTACTGTTAATGCATCGTAATGTAAATATCTCTGTTTTCTGATGGTCTTAGGTGATCCTGCTAGTGATTCTCAACCTGTGGTTCTCGACCCACAGGTTGAGAACCACTGCTGTAGAGCCTCAGAACATCAGAAAACACAGATATTTATATTACAATTCATTAACAGTACCAAAATTACACTTTTGAAGTAGCAAAGGAAATATGTTGGGGATCCCCACAACATGAGGAACTGTATTAAAGAAAGGGTCGCAGCATTGGAAAGGTTGGGAGCCACTGCTCTAGAGAAAACACATCCAGGTATTTTTGTGAAACCCAATAACAGAAACAAAGAGAAAGTTATGCATATTAATTGGCACACAAAAGACAGAATGTGTCAAAACAGAATCTCAAAACGTTTGGGAAGTTCTAATTGATTTTGCTATGGTGAAATATTTCCTTAGAGACACCCAGGATTAGATACTTCATATTGGCAGAGTCCACTATCATTAGAGATCAGAGAAGGCTTATCTACAGGGGATAGAAATCTTAATTTCCCTTAGACAGACCACTTTTTCATTCCTCACTGTTGCTGTGGTCATTGTTACATGACTGAAACTCATGCAGATGACCATGTGAACTCCTCAATGTCAGGAACAACTTCTATTATCAACTCTCCCCATCACTCTGTGTGGAAAGAAAGCACACACTGAACTTCAAAAATGTTAGTATTCTCTGACAAGCTACTTGGAAGCCTATTTCCTCTGTTTTTCATTTCTCTGTTTTGTGTTCCACAGCAACAGAATAATAAATAACAAAATATTTAAAAAATAAATTTTAAAATTTTATTGATTTTTTACACTGAGAAAGGGAGAGAGAGAGAGAGTTAGAAACATTGATGAGAGAGAAACATTGATCAGCTGCCTCCTACTGGGGATGTGCCTGCAACAAAGGTACATGCCCATGATCAGAATCAAACCTGGGACCTTTCAGTCCACCGGCCAATGCTCTATCCATTGAGCCGAACCAGGCTTGGCAAAATATTTTAAATTATTGAGCATTTTTTTTCATTTATTGGGGGACATTGGTTAATAAAATTATACAGTTTTCAGGTATATAATTCTACAGTATATCATCTGTATATCATATTGTGTGTTTACCCCCATAAGTCAAGTCTCCTTCCATGAAATATTTTTTTAAAACATGTTCTCATATCAATTTGAGAAAATAGCTCTGCCAAGTTTGGTTTGGTGTCAGCCCTCAGACTGAATTGGTTCCAGTCAAGGATATCTAACTAGTTGAAGGATCAATCCCCAGGCCTGACCCAGGATTGTTCAGAAGGCAGCCAATCACTGTGTCTCTCTCACATTAGTGTTTCTCTCTCTCTCTCTCTCTCTCTCTTTCTCTCTCTCTCTCTCTCTCTTCTCTCTTTCTCTCTCTCTCTCTCTCAGATTCAATGAAAAAATATTGTCAGGTGAGGATTAACAAAAAAAATTGAGAAAAGATATTATCTCAGATAGAAAAATAAAATAAAATCAGAAATTTCAAATATGCTTTCTTTACTAAAAGTAGCCACCATTTTCTTGTTGACTTACAACTTAGCTTGTACTGAACTTTAAACCTTAATAGCTATTTTTAAAAACTATTTTAAATTAATGCACTTGATAGTTTTGTAACTTAAATTTCTTTTGTTTCTTCTCAATGTAGGTCACTTTCAATATTTTATTGCCAGTTAAAGTATTGTTTTCATAAAATCCCAACTCTAAATCAGATTTATATCATCTTGAAACAGTTTAGCTATTGCAATTACAATTTGTCATTGTCTTACTTTTGTATTTTCATAAAATCGAAGCATTACATGTTATTGCAATAAAGCAAAATATCTTAGGGGATGCCAATTCTGACCTTGCTAAAATCTAGTGGGAAAAGGCATAAAAGTTTCTTTCATTTCTTGCATTTAACATACTGGGGAAAAGTCAGCTTCTTCTGGAAACTGACATTTAGTCATTTAGTAATGCAGGGTTTATATTCAAGGATAATTTAATATTCTAAAAATGAGCTAGATTCCCAACAGTTCTTTGATTTGTATATCTGTATATATCGTGCTATTGAATACACATAGAAGGTATATAGATCACACATTTTTTTTTTCCTTGAAGGGCCTAAAAATTGCTTACAGCCCAAAATTTTTGCCTTGGTCATGATTTAGTAACATTATTCTATATCAAGTTATATTTGACAGTTCCATCAGCTGAATTATTTTCCAATTTTCTTTCATGGCCTTTTATTTTGTGGGTAATTTTTAGCACATTTTTATGGTTGGAATGTCAGTTGATTTTGTGGTTGGAGTGTCAGTAATTTCTAGCATGTTTTTGTGGTTGGAGTGATTGGCTGGGCATGTATTTTAACTTTAATTAGGCAACTCAAATTTTTAAAAATCTAATAAGATGATAGCTTTGACATTTTATATAAATCGACCAAATGGTGATATGACCAAGGGAATGACCAGTCACTATGACATGCACTGACCACCAGGGGAAAGATGCTCAATGTTGGAGCTGCCCCAGCCAGCAGTCCACAGGCCAGCTAAGCCTGGTGCCAGTGGGGGTTCCTAATTGGCCCGCCAATCACCTTGCAGAGGGAGGAAATCAGCAGCAGTGGCAGGGCAATCAGGGAGTGGGACTGGGCAGTGAGCAGGCTGGTCCTGCTTTCCCATTACCCCACCAGTCACCTCCCTCAGCAGCAGCAAGGTGTGGGGCTGACGAGCAGGCAGCACCAGGTTGGCTAAGGGAGGTGCTAGCGGGTCCAGCCCCCAGATTGCCCCACTTGTTACCCCATAGATCAGCTCTGATCACTGGCCAGGCCTATGGACCCTACCGGTGCACAAATGTAGTGCACAGGGCATCTAGTTGTGATATAAATGTTAGATTACTCCAAATGATTGCTACCATTATATTCTATAATCATGAGAAAAGTGTTTTAAATTTTGAATTTCTTGATAAATAGAAACTAGCTTCATTAAGTTCAGCATATAGTCTTGAGGTAAATGTTGATAAACTTAGGCAAATCTTCTTGCAAGAGTGAAGCTTTAAATCAGGCCTCAGCACATAAATAAAAACAAACTGCAAAGAAAACGGAAGCCACACATATCTATCGCTGTACAACCATACAAACAATAATCTTTTCTTTACTTTTATTGGTTAACTATTGTTTTCAATAAGCAACGGGCTCATTGAGTCCACTCTACATCCTTTAAGTATAAAAATAAATTATATAATAAAAAGTTGTTAAATATTTTAAGATGATGTAATTCAGATACCTAAGCTACACATAGAACTTCACATGTATAAAAAGTGGTATTGCCAAGTGATAAAATTGTCATATATTAGATAACACTGTTCTTGATTTGGTAATTCCAAATGAAAGCCTTGAAATTTGAAATGGTGTAGCATTGGCATCCTTTAGTATAGGATCCTCATCATTCTTAGTATTTGGAAATTTTATTAATCATTTAAATATAGTATTTTATTTAAAAATAAAATAGAGTATTGCTATTTCACCATGTACACAAAACTAGAAATATGTTATTTTCCATGTTGACAAATATCAATGCACTATCTTATAAAACTGCTATGATCTGAACGTATATGTCCCTGAAAAATTCATGTATTAAAATCTTAATACCCAATATGATGGTATTAAGAGGAGGGGTTTTGAGAAGTGGTCAGTTCACCAAGGTGGAGCCTTCATGAATAGGATTAATATTCTTAAAAAAGAAACCCAGCAAAGCTCCCTAACCCCTTCCAGCAAGAAGTCACAAATCTGGATCCTAGAAGGAGGGTCCTTATTAGACCATGAATGCACACTGATCAGAGACTTCCAGCCTCCAGAACTATGAGAAATAAATTTCTAGTATTTCTGAGCTATCTAGTCTAAGGTATATTTTTGTAGCAGCTCAAACAAACTTGGGCAGAAGCCATCCTTGGAACTCCAGAATCTGGTGACAGGTAAAACAAGGAGTCCCTGCATGTAAATACTTGGAATGAGAAAAAAAATAGAGAGATGGGGAGTGGTGTTCCTAAGTACCCATGTGTTCATGTCCTTATTTAATAAAAATTTAGTAAAAAGTCTTCAACTTCCTGGCCTTGGGGATATTATAAAATTATCAGTATCTGTGCCAGAAGGAAACACCAATATGATGAGTTATGGTTCAAAATATCACAGTCACAAACACCAAGGATCAAGAGAATATTTAGAGAGAGAGAAAGGATGAGGAACACTGATGTACCTGTCTGATCAACTCTGGGGCTCACAGCAAACACAGCTGTGATCGCTGCCCCTACCCTTGATTTTTCCTAGGTTGTTCTTATCAAGAACACTGGAGATTACATAAAGTTGAATAATTTTAGGATGTCCACATCACTATGGAGAAATACTAAATTTCTAAGAAGGTAGAAGGTATATGCTTTCTTTCACAAACTACTTTGTAATGTTTCAAGTCTATTTAATCATGATTTGAGATAGAACTATAATGGCAACCTGGAAAGAAAATTGAGCACATCTTATCATCTTATCAAATGGGAATCACAGATCCCCAATTATCCATACATAATCTCTCCTCTGAATCCTTTTAGTAACTTAACCAGGTTGTATATTCTGTGACAGTATCCAGTTCTTCACTGTCATGGTCTCCTACTGCAAATTACAAACAGATGTTTCTTGCTTTCAAGCCAGATGCCAGCATACCAGCAGGTGTTGTAGCCTATTTATTTGTACACAGACTATGCCACAGCCTTGAATCCCAATGAAGGTGTGTCTTCACCTTCCTTTTATGTCCATCCCCTGCCTTTCCTTTTTCTGTTTTTTAAGCCATTCTATAGATAAGACTTCAGCCTTTCAGTCATTATTTGTGTGTTAAAATGGCCCAATACGATTTGCCAAAATGAACTGTCATGTGGTTTCTAGAAAGTTGAAGTCTTATATTTTTTCTATCAACTCTAGAAAGTTTTTTATTGCCTGAGAGACTCTGGTGATAAAATGTTGTTACATTCCATTCAAACTTGGTTCCCACTGATAACATATTTCAGTTTCACAGTTGACAATCTGGCCTTTTCCACAAGTATTAAAATTCCCGCAAAGAGAAATCACCGCTGACGTCCCTCTCCTTTGGATAACTACACTAAATTAATGGGTCAGTGTAAATGATATTTATTTAAATATACTATAGTAATAATTTAAATAAATGATATTTATTTAGATATACTACAGTAAATATACTGAGTGATGGATTCTTTAAAATCCCTTCCCAAATAATTACAGATAAATATTTACTCAAAAAAAGTAGGCTTTTAAAAAACAGTTCTCCTTCTGAAATATTAGTGCTTAAAATCTATCACTCAGGTGGAAAGTGAGAAATCTCCACAGAGGCTGAGGCTGTTGGGGTTCTATCTTTGTATTCTAAGCCACTGGGTCTTTTGTCAAAACCAATCATTCTCTGACACAGCAATGCCTGAGAGGGAAAATGAAGGGGGGAAAAAAAGGTAAAGAAGGTTTGCAGATTTCTTTGGCACTTTGCTGCTTCCAGATAGGGTTTTAACCCAGAGGTAGCAATGTCTAGGACTGAGGGAAAAAGTCACTAATTGTATAACCCTTCAAGTCAAGTCATTATTTATCATTCATACTATTTTCAAAAAGATAAGACAAATTAATTAAATTTCTCTTTTACAGATATTTTAAAAGCAAATATGTTCTATTTATGAACCAGTAAAGCAGAAATGAACATGGTATTCTTGACCTTGTTAAAACAATTCAACTTTATGTTAAAAGTAAAATTAAGTAATTTACTACATGGCTATGTGCAAATGTGCATATGTTTGTTCAAAATCCATAACAAAATAAGCAAAATAAACCACTGCATTGCATGAAGAAAAATGAGTGTTATTTTGTGTGCATTTATTTATTTATGATATTTCTTTATTTATTTAAAAGAAGAGAGAAGTGAAGGGATAGCCAAGTGTCAGAAATACTCTACATGTTATCCCAGGTTTGGAATGAAGCTGAGAGATCTTTATTCCCTCCATATCCAACGTCTAAATCTCTCAATGATTAACCTTTTGTCTGAGACTAAAACTATGCAATGATGTAAAGTATATTTACCCTCCTAAATACCTACTCGTAGTTGTACTCTCTGCCATCCAATAGATGAAATCCAAAATGTATCTTATTAGTGTTCAAAGATAGTCAAGTCTTCTGCAGTCCCCAAATCTCTTTTAACAAACATAGCTCTCATGACAGAATTGCATTGTCTTTTCCTTCCTCTGTTCACAGTCCTGTTAGCTTATATTTCTCTTTAAATGCAGTGTCCAGAAACAGGCCCAAGTATCTAGATATAACTGATTGAGACAAAATCATAACACTTAATGTCTACTGAAATAATACTACATTTATGTCGGGCCACACACTATGTTGTGCAATTTATACACTCTCATCCAATCATTTTAGCAACCCTACAAAGAAAGCTCTATCAGGAAAACTAATAAATTCAAGAGCACTATGTAAACTGCCCAAGAGCATGTAACTCGTGTTGCAGCCTGGTTTTCCACCCAAGCAGTTGACATTGAAGCCACAGGAAGATGGATCACCACAACATTCTGCCCAAAGCCAGAGAAGTAAGTAATTGAGTCCAATTGATGCCCACTACTGCTAACTCGTCCCACAGTCTTTAGGCAGGTGGTCTTTCTCAACCAAATGTAGGACAGTGTGTTTAAACATTATTAAATGTGGTATTTTGAAATTTCAGAGTTTCAGGTCTGAGTTGCACTCTGGGTCATGGTCTTTTACAATGTTTTCATCACCCTCCTGATTTCTTCATGTCATCTGGAAAAAAAAAGGGAACACATACGTGTATACATCTTTTCTTTTTTGCATTGATAGCTCTTGTTTATTTATTTTTTAATTAAATCTTTATTATTCAGATTATTACATTTGTTTCTCTTTTTTCCCCTCCATAGCACCCCTCCACCCAGTTCCCACCCCTCTCTCTGCCCTTAGCTCCCTCCCATTGATCTCATCCATAGGTGTATGATTTTTTTCCAGTCTCTCCCTGTACACCCTTCACCCCTTTCCCCCTAAGAATTAACAGTCCACTCCCTTTCTATGCTCCTGATTCTATTATATTCACCAGTTTATTCTGTTGACCAAATTTTTAATTCACTTAATTTTTAGATTCACTTGTTGATAGGTATGTATTTGTTCATAATTTTTTGGCTTTTACCTCTTTCTTCTTCCTCTTCTAGAAGAGTACCCTTCAGCATTTCATATAAGACTGGTTTGGAGTTGATGAACTCCTTTAGCTTTTTCTTATCTGTGAAGCTCTTTATCTGCCCTTCAATTCTGAATGTTAGCCTTGCTGGATAGATTATTCTTGGTTGTAGGTTCTTGCTATTCATCACGTTGAATATTTCTT
>PVJN01049169.1:0-15330 GCA_004026805.1 Lasiurus borealis
ATGGACTTGACATCTTCAGAATATTTCATCCCAAAGCTACAGAATATACATTCTTCTTAAGTGCACATGAAATATTTTCAAAGATGGACCACATATTAGGACACAGGCTAAATCTCTACAAATTCAATAAGATAGAAATCATATCAAACATCTTCTCAGATCACAATGGAATAATATTAGAAATCAACTATAATCAAAAAAGTCAAACACTTGGAGATTAAATAGCATGTTATTAAACAACAACTGGGTTACCAAAGAGATCAAAGAATAAATAAAAAAACATCCTGGAAACAAATGACAATGAAAATACAATTCAAAATCTATGGGACACAGTGAAAGCAGTCCTGAAAGGGAAGTTCATGGCATTTCAGGCCTACCTCAAAAAAGAAAAAGAAATAAAAAGGAAGAAAGAAAAACTGGTAATAAATTATCTAACTCTACAAAGAATTAAAAAGAGAGTAACAAGAAAAGCCCAGAATGCGGAGAAGGAAGAAAATAATAAAGATCAGAGCAGAAATAAAAGACAAAAAAAAAAAAAAACAGTGCAAAAAGAACAACAAAACCAAGAGCTGGTTTTCTGAAAGGATAAACAAAATTGATGAACTTCTAGCCAGGCTTACCAAGAAGCAAAGAGAGAGGACCCAAATAAACAAAATCAGAAATGAAAGAGGCGAAATAACAATAGAACCCACAGAAATACAAAGGATTGTAAAAAAAAAAACTAAACTATTAACAACTATATTCCAACAAACTGGTCAACCTAGAAGAAATGGACACATTCCTAAAAAATACAACCTCCCAAAATTCAATCCAGAAGAAACAAAAAATCTGAATAGGCCCATAATTATGGAGGAAATGGAAGGAGTAATCAAAAAAACATCCAGCAAACAAAAGCTTTGGGCGGTATGGCTTCACAGGGGAGTTTTAGCAAACATCCAAAGAACTAAAACCTATCTTTCTCAGATTGTTAAAAAAAAAAAAGTTTTATTTTATTTTTTTTCTTTATTAAAATTCCAAAAAATTTAAAAGTACACTTCTGAGTTCTTTTTATGAAACCAGCATTGCCCTAATCCCAAAACTAGATAAAGAAACTACAAAAAAAAGATAATTACAAGGCCAATATCCGTGATGAATATAGATGCTAAAATCCTAAACAAAATTCTAGCAAATTAGATCAAGCATTAGAAAGATCATACACCATGACCAAGTAGGAATTATTCCAGGGATGCAAGATTGGTACAATATCAATAAATCAATAAACGTGATATATCACATAAATAAATTGGAGATAAAAATCACATAATCATATCAAATGATGCAGAAAAGACATTTGACAAAATACAGTACCCTTTCCTGATAAAACTTCTCAGCAAAGTGGGAATAGAGAGATCAGACCTCAACGTAATAAAAGCCTTATATGACAAACCTACAGTAACATCATTCTCAATGGGCAAAAACTAAAACCGTTTCCCCCAAGAACAGAAATAAGACAGGGATGCCCACTTTCACCACTCCTGTTTGACATAGTACTGGAAGTACTAATCATAGAGATCAGACAAGAAGAAATAAAAGGCATCCAAATTGGAAAAGAAGAAGTAAAACTGTCCTTGTTTGTAGATGACATGACATTGTACATTGAAAACTCTAAAGACTCCATCAAAAAACTACTAGACTTAATAAATGAACTTGGCAATATAGCAGATACAAACTTAACACCCAGAAAGGGGGTCTAAGAGATCAACCAAATGACTTGTATGCATACATAGAAACATAAGCAATGAACACAGACACTAGGGGTGTGAGGGCATGTGCCGTGGGGTTGGGAGAGGCCAGGGGAGGTCAAGAGAGGAAAAAGGAGACATATGTTATACTACAGTGGTACCTAGAGATACGAGTTTAATTCGTTCCGTAACCTTAAGGCGTGGGAAACTATGAGACGCTTGAGTTGCGGTAAACTGGTGGGTCGTGTGCAGCCAGCTGATCCGTGCGATTACTCCTATCTCAAATGTTGCTCATATTTCAAAGCAAAAACCGCTCGCTCAACGGCTCGTATCTCAAAATCTCGTATATTAGGGTACTCGTATGTCGAGGTACCACTGTATTTGTAATACTTTAAATAATTTAAAAAAAAAACACTTCCTGTAAACAAAAACCTTGGGCCAGGTAGCTTCACTAGGGAGTTTTACCAAACAGTCAAAGAACTATTTCAAAAAATTCAAGAGGAAGGCACATTCGAAGCTCTTTCTATGAATCCAGCATTACCCTAATTACAAAACCAGATAAAGACACTAATAGGAAAGAGATTTACAGGCCAATATCCCTGATGAACATAGATGCTAAAATCCTCAACAAAATTCTAATAGGATCCAACATTACATTAGAAAGATCATACACTATGATCAAGTGAGATTTACTCCGGGGATGCAAGGATGGTACAATATCTGCAAATCAATAAACATGATACACCAAACTTCAGAAGGAAGATGGGGGCGGGGGTGGGGGGAAAGAGGAGGAGATCAACCAAAGGACTTGTATGCATGCATATAATATAATCAATGAACACAGACACTAGGGATGTAAGGGCTGTGCTGGGGGTGGAGAGGCTGGGGAGAAGTCAATGGGGGAAAGGAAGACATATGTAATATATTAAACAATAAAGAATTTTTTAATATCTGAATTTTAAAATGGGCAGAGGCACCCTATATTTATCAAGCAAAATGTTACACATTAAAGAACAGCTAATAAGAACTTTGTAGTATCCCACAGGGCTTTGCTAACAATGATCTCTGGAAATGAAAATCGAAATGCTCTGAAAAATATCAACCACCAAAATAGTACTGTTGGGACTGTGTTCACAAGCATGGTCCCACACCCAGCAGGTTGGGTTTTTTTGTAATAATATGCTGGATTAACAAAAAAAAAAAAAAAAAAGAAAAGAACCCTTCTGAGTTTGCCCTAAAATACACGAAACTTAATTCAGTTTCCTGCAAAAATACACAAATACACACACACACACACACACACACACACACACACACACACACACACAGAGGCAGAAGACCTAAACAAAGATTTACAAATAGCCAACAGCCAACAGGTACATAAAAAGTACTCAACATTACTAATCATCAGGGAAACGCAAATCAAAATCACAATGAGATATCACTTCATGCACATTAGAATGACTATTATCAAAAAATCAAAAGATAACAAGTGCTGCTGAGAATGTGGAAAAAAGGGAATCCTTGTACACTGTTGATGGGAATATAAACTGGTGCCACCACTATGGAAAACAGTATAGTGGTTCCTCAAAAAATATTATTACTACATGATCTAGCAATCCTACTTCTGGGTATAAAGCCAAAGGAAATGAAAACAGGGCCCAAAAGAGATATCTGTATTCCCATATTGATTGCAGCATTATTCACAATTCACAAGATATGGAAACAACCTAAGTGTCTGTTGAGAGGTGAATGAATAAACAAGATGCAAAATAGGTAGATAGATGATAAATAGATAGATAGATAATGAAATACTATCCAGCCATGAAAAGAAAAAAAGGAAATCCTACTATTTGTGACAATGTAAATTAAACCTGAGGGCATTATGCTAAATGAGATAAGTGAGACAGAGAAAGACAAATACTGTATTATTTATATGTGAAATCTAAAAAAGCTGAACTCACAGAAACAAAGTAGAATGGTAATTAACAGAGGCTGGGGCAGGTAAAATGGGAAGTTAATCATTTTATTAAGGAGTAAAGACTTCTAGTAATAAAATGATTAACTTCTAGAGCTCAAATGCACAACATAGTGATCATCTATACCAATAAAAGTATAATATGCTAATTAGACAGGGTCGACTGGACATTTTCCAGTTGTCCTGCCTTCCTTCTGTATAAAGCCACAGTGGCAGGGGCCGAGGCAGAGGCGGTTAGAAGCAATCAGGCTGACAGGGGAGAGCAGTTAGAGATAATCAGGCCAGTAGGGGAGAGCAGTTGGGGCAATTAGGCCCTCCCAGCAGGGGAGGGCAGTTAAGGGCGATCAGGTAGGAAGGCAGAGGGAGTAGGGGTAATCAGGCAGGCTGGCAGGTGAGCAGTTAGGAGGTAGCAGTCCCGGATTTCGAGAGGGATGTACGACTGTGGGATTGGGCCTAAACCGCTGTTGGACATCCCCCGAGGGGTCCCGGGTTGGAGAGGATGCAGGTCAGGCTCAGGGACTCTACCCTCCAAGCACGAATTTCATGCACTGGGCCTCTAGTAGTTAATAGTCCTGTATTATATACTTGAAATTTGCTAAATGAATAGATCTTCAATGCTCTCACCATAAAAAAGAAATGGTAATTATGTGATGTGATAGGGAATTAGGTAATGTTATGGTGATCATTTTGCATACATTAATGTATCAAATCAACAACCTGAACACCTTAAATATACACAAGATTACATATCAATGATATCTCAATAAAGCTGGAAAAAAAGAAAAGTATTATACTTATCCTATGTCATATATACATACCTGTCTGCATTCATGTTAGACTGAGAGTTTAGAGAGTTATCCAACTCATTCTCACTTTCTTCTGACTGGCTGTTAACAGTTTCTTCTTCTTCATCATCTATTTCATTAAGAGCCTTTCTCGACATAAAAATAACAACACAAGTTGGTTCTATGCACACTCATCCTTTTTTTTTTCTTTTTTCATAACAGAAGAGAGGTCCCTTTTTCTAAGGCTGCTCCATGTATTTTATAACCCAAATCCTCTCACTTCCTTCACTCCACCAATTTCCCCTTCTCTCTCCTGCATCTTCAACCTCTCTCTCTCTGTACTTGCTTCAGTTCATCCACATTTAAATGTGACCAAGTCTTTCCCATCTTATCCTGACCCTATTCCCCCTCAAGCTACTATTTATCCTCTTTCACCACCAAACTTCTAGAAAAAGTTGTCCCCCACTCCCATTCACCATCCATGCCCTGCCATTTTGCTTCTGCTCTGCCATCCACTCAGACTATCCTCTACAAGTCAACATCAACACACTGGTTCTTAAATCTAATGGATATTTTTTCAGTCTTTGCTTTCCTTTATTTCTCTAACTTATCAGATATTAATGACCACTCATTTCGTTCTTGATACATTCCTCCTTTTAACTTCCATTATACCGTATTTTCCTGGTTCTTCTATTTTCTTGTCTGTTCCTTCCCAATCTCCTTTACTGGTTCTTTTTCTAGCCCTCCCTTATAACTAATATGACTCAAGGTCCTTCCTTTGGACCTTTATTCTCTTCTCATCTGACTCACTTTCTAAATGAGTGTATTTCATCTCAAAGTTGCAATTACAAGTCGAATGCTTTTACTTTGCAATTCTCTTATCTTTCTCGAGAACTGGACATTTATATCCAATGGCCTAAATGCCTAAAAGATTTCCCTGGTAAACCATCTCACAAACAAATACTCAATAGCTCATCCTCCTAAGCCTGTCCTGTCATTGCTGCCAGATTACCTAAGACCATAAACAGAATCATCATTCATTCAGATGCTCAAGCAAGCTCTAGGAAGTATTTGTCTTTCTCATTTGACACATCCAATCAGCACCCAACCCTGTCAATTCCACCCCTTTTTACTTTCACAACCCATCCCTCTTTCCTTCTATCTTCTTCCGTACTGCCACTGCTTTGGGACAGGTCCTCACCACTTCTCACTAAGACTCCAACCTGAGTCTTCTAACCAGATCCTCTCACCAGTTTCATCCCTCCCAATCCATCTTCCACACTCCAGCCAAATTTCATCATGTCTCAGTTCTCAACATCCTTTAGTGCAGAGGTGGGCAACATTTTTTCTGCCAATGGCCATTTGGATATTTATAAAATTATTCTCTGGCCATACAAAATTATCAGCTTAAAGATTGGTCTGTGCCAAGACCGGTTTAGCTCAGTGAATAGAGCATCCGCTTGCAGACTGAAAGGTCCCAAGTTCGATTCCGGTTGGGGGCATGTGCCTTGCTTTCGGGCACATCTCTACAGTGGGGCGTGCAGGAGGCAGCTGATCAATGTCTCTCTCTCATCGATGTTTCTGACTTTCCTCTCTGTAAAAAATCAATAAAATATATTTTAAAAAATTGGTCTGCTATATTTAGTCAAACATTTCATTAAATCACCTCTAATTCCTTGGCTGGGCCAAACCAAATATTTTGAGAGCTTTATACAGCCCTCAGGCCAGACGTTCCCCACCCTTGCTTTAATAGCTCTACTCTTAATTTCATAACCTAGCTCCAATCTGTCTCTCTAACCTTAGCCCTTGACAATTCTCCAGGCCCATGATAGAGTCCACAATTATCTGAAAGCTATCGTTTTAATAAGTGCAAAAATATGTTTTTTACGTAGGAACATATTAGTGGGTTTTGGCTATTTAAAATAGATGTAACATTCTATTGAACTGTCTTTGTAAGAAAACAGTGTACTTTACAAGTCTTTAATTATTTCGGACCTGTAATTCCCTAGGATCATCCCTCTAATTGATGATTCTCTTTTCTCATAATAGATATGAATAACAAGGAAATTGTATTAAACAGGTACTGAGTCCTAAACTACACTAATACAAGAGTAAGATGCAAATTGACCATATCTTTGTGACACCCACCAGCTAATCAGGAGTGAGTATGCAAATTAACCCAACAAAGTTGGCAGGTTAATTTGCATACACAGGCACAGAGCAGCTGGGGATGGAACAGGACGCTTGCATAGTCACCATGGCAATGACGCAGGCATTCCACACCGCCCCAGCTGCTCTGGCCCTCTGGGCAGCTTGGGAAGGCAGAAAGGCAGGTCTGGGCTGAGTGAAAAGGCAGCCCAGCCGAAGCAAAGGAAGTGCTGGCAGCCAGGGGAAGGAAGGCCCATTCTTGCATGAATCTTCATGCATCAGGCCTCTAGTCATTCATAAGAAGTTTTACTTATTTTTAAAATATTATCTTTATTGATTTCAGAAAAGAAAAGAAGAGACACTGAAACATCAATGATGAGAAAGAATCATTGATCAACTGCCTCTTTCATGTTTCCCTCTCTCCCAGCCCCATTGGGGATTGAGCTCACAACCCAGACATGTACCTGACAGGGAATCAAACCATGACCTCTGGGTTCATAAGTTGATGCTCAACCTCTGAGCCATAATGGCCGAGCAGAAGTTTTATTTTACTTTATTCTTTTATATCTTTAATTAGAGCCCGGTGCATGAAATTCATGCACATAAAAAGGAAATTAATTAGAGGAAATATTTTAATATTTCTATTTGCCCATTCTTTATAATAGAAGTGTCAGAGGTGAAAGAAAATTAGTAAAATGTATATGAAAATCTCCCTCCTGTCACACCTTAGGGTGCACCATGAGACCCAGAGTCAAGTCCTCGCCCACCCACGCATGCCTGGAAATTGCATGAGACCCAGACCCTGCTGGGTGGAGGACAAGCCTCCTGATGATCTCGAGTAACGACCATTTGTATATTAGCCTTTTATTATTAAGATATGCATTACCTATGGACACAGACAATAGGGTGGTGAAGGCCTGGGGCATGGCAGGAATAGGGTGGAGGAGGCAATGGAAGGAAAAAATGTGAAATTGTAATATTTTCAACAATAAATATTTTAAAAACCCAAATGGGGGTAGCTGTGTTCCAATATAACTTTATTTAAAAAGCAGGTGGAGCTGGATTTGGCCTACAGGCTATAGTTTGTTGACCCATTTTATTTTATTTTGTTATTTTAAAGAATAGTTTATTGATTTTAGAGACAGAAAGAAAGGGAGTGTGTGTGTGTGGAGATGGAGGGAGGAAGGGAGGGAGAGAGAGAGAGAGAAACATCAATAGGCCCACAACCAGGGCATGTGCCCTAACAGGAAATCCAGGAAACTCCTGGTGCAAGGTACGATGCCTAACCAACTGAGCCACACCAGTCAAGGCTGCTGAGCCCTTTTAAGTAAGTCTGCATTTCTGCTAGGATATTATCTAAGTCTAAGAACCTTTTTGTTTTGCTTTGTTCATTCTCAAAATGTTTTCACCCCAAAAATCAACATCTAATTTTTATTTCACATGTGCCATATATTTTCCTAAGTCTGAATATAGTAATAATAGTTTTGTTTTTAAATTTTTCCCCCCTTCATATTGTTTCCTCAAAATCCTATTTGTTTTTGTTATATTAGAGGTTTCTCTCAAATGATGATGACCCCTGGTTACCTGCTCAAGTCTAAGAGATTGAATAGCATAGCAGAAACCTCTGTGGTGGGGGAGGTGTTGACTGGGGCATGACGAAACTTTCTGGGGAGATGGAAATGAGCTATATCTTGAGTGAGGTATAGGTTGTGCATACAATTGTCAAGAGCCAATATACTGACCACTTAAGACCTTTGCATTTTCCTATCATTTTATATTCCTAGAATATAAAAAACAGTTTATGAAAGCAATTTGCTGAGTAGTCCTATGTGGGGGGTATGAGGGCTGGTTGACTCAGGGGCTCAATACAAAGAGTTGGGGTTGGGCTGTTTCGTTGGGAAATCTCTGATGCCAACCTATTTAGGTATTCTTTTCTTGGTGAGTTGGACTTTTAAAGAGAACTAATGCAAACAGGAAAAAAAAATTTGGAGAAAACAGTATGCAGAGAGAATAAAATGAAAACAAATAAGAAATGAAACAACAGTAACAAAATACTTGTTGTTAATATAGTCAGAGATTGAAGGAAATAAATTCTGGAGTGTCCTGTCTGGAGAGTTTAGTCCTGACTTCGCTCTCTGGAAGCCAGAGGGAAGAGGGCACCAGGTGATGGGATGGGAGGTGGGCTTCCCGAATTCAGGATAGAGCAGTCCAAATAAGCCACTAGTGTGTCACAGGTCTGCCCCTTCCAGCTGTCCTGCTGTGTCCTGGGTTCAGAGACCCTGTTTTATCCTCTCAAGACAATGAACCTGCTGTCTTTGTTGGGGCAGGGGTGGGGCAGCTGTCCAGCTGTGCGGAGTGGAGAAGGAAATCTGAGGATTAGAGGCCTTTG
The DNA here is from genome assembly GCA_004026805.1 of Lasiurus borealis. Lineage (NCBI taxonomy): Eukaryota > Metazoa > Chordata > Mammalia > Chiroptera > Vespertilionidae > Lasiurus > Lasiurus borealis. The sequence goes on from PVJN01049169.1 coordinate 9,022, forward strand.
TAGACCAACCCTCTCGTTTTCAGCCCCAGCTTTGCTTCCACTTCCAGGGGTGCTTAGTTCATTAACATGGGTGCCTTTGGGGGTTCTGTGAGGTAATCCCTGGTGGCCCCTTCATTTTTCTCACTCCTGACTTAGGGTTCACTTCAGGGGCAATGTCCTTGGGCTGCTAAGGCATGGACCACATTCATTCAACTTCCAGATTTAAATGTTTGTTGCCGTTGTCCCTTTTCACTTTATTCTTTCTGATTAATAGTGGTAGGCAGAATAATGGCCACCAAATGTTGCCTGTGGTGTTCCCCACGGAGCCAGGCACACTCTGAGGGTGGGATCTTCCAGGAAATAGCTCGGGGAGGATGCCTCAGGACCAGTGGGACTGATGGAAGTGGTGGGGTGGCATGGAGGTGGTGCCTGTGCTTCTGTGAATGGGGCCAAGAGGAGCCTGCAGGCCAAGCTGAAGCAGTGCCTGCTGGCCATCAGGAGCATCACAGGAGCACTCATAGTTGCCCCAACTTCCTGGCAGGCCTCACCTCCCCTGTTCCCATCCCCACTGCCACAAGTCCCCTCCTACCCAAGCCTGCTGCCCGCACAGCCTGGCGTTCGGTCAAGCCTCCAGTCACTTTGGACATTACAGACCTTGGCTCTTTATATATACAGATGATTTCAGTGAGGAAAGGAGAGATAGAAACATCAATGATTAGAGAGAATCACTGATCGGCTGCCTCCTGCACACCCCACACTGGGAATTGAGCCTGAAACCCGGGCATATGCCCTGACTGGGAATCGAACCATGACCTCCTGGTTCATAGGTCAACACTCAACCACTGACCTATGCCAGATGGGCCAGAGTATTATTTTAGTATTAAGTTCTTCATGGGCTTTTAAAAAATGTTTTAATTGATTTTAGAGAGAGAAAAATGGAGAGAGAAAATATAAATGTGAAAGAGAAGCATCAAATGCTGCCTCCTACATGCCCACTACCGGAGATCAAACCCACAACCTAGGCAATGGACCCTGACAGGGAATCAAACCAGAAACTTTTTGGTGCATGAGACAACACCCAACCACCTGAGCCACATTGGCCAAGGCTTCATAAGCTTTAAAAAATTTTTACTTTCTCAAAATTCTAAACATTTTTATTAATTATGAGTTATAATTACATTAGGATACAGCTAATGTTTTACTGCTACACTACAATTGTCCCATATAACTAGTCAATAAATGCCAACTCACATACCTTAAGAAATTAATTCAAGATCAAACACCTAGTAAGTAGCAAAATTTGAACACAGAACCACCTGACTTCAAAGCGGAAGACTCCTTGCTGTTTCCATACTGGCAGATGGTGGCAGCAGTCTTATGGAGCTATGTAGTCTAGATTTGAATGTCATCTCTGATGCTAACTAGCTATGTGAACTTGGACAAGTCACTTAGAAATTTTCTGAGCCTCAGTTTTTTTTTATCTGCTAAATGAGGATTCTAGTGCCTACCTACTAGGTATATACTCAATATATGTTAGCTCTTATTATTCAGCCCTATCTTCGTTAGTACAAACACTATACTCACAGAAGGTACAATATGATTAAGAACAATTCCAGCAACCACATCTTGGTATTTGTTGGCATTTAAGCTTTTGAAATGCTTACCACAATACCTACATCAACTTAATTTCAGCATGAGCATTTTGGCTGTAAGCAGAGCACATTACCTGAGGCTCCACAACAGAGTCACCAAGGATGGCCTGGGTGACGGGGTCTTGATTTACCACGATGGGCCCTTGAGAAGAATCAGGAGCTACTGTTACATTTGGAAACCCTGCAAAAGGAAAATGCCATGATGACTCTGTTTCATTTCACTAAAGTAATTTCATAAGCACTATATTATCCATAGGTTTGTATCAAGATATGAAAATCTTTAAAGACAACAGTAGCTCAGTTATACAGTACTTACTATTTACCAGGCATAGTTCTAAGTGCTTTTACATATATTAAATAATTTTACCCTAACAAAATCCTATGAGGTTGTTACTATTATTATTTTACAGATAAATAAATTGGAACTCAGGAACCTGAAGCAACTGGACCAGAGTCACACTGATAACTCGCTGAGCCAGGATTCAAACCTTAAACTAAAAACTAATTATTTCTTTTTAGGGATTAAAATAAAAAATGGATTATATACCCATTATTAATACTGAATTAGGAGATGGGATGTTCCTCTCAGAGAGAGACATGTTGCTTTAGATTTCAAATTAAGTTTTACTCAATTTACATATAAACCGATACTTCATTATATGATAACTTAATATTAATAAACTAAAAATCAAGTCCTATTTTAAATTATAAAATCTTGCATACTGCACTACAAAGTATTTTAATAGATAATAACACCTTATTTTTCCTTAGTTGAGTAATTTGTAATAGTTAAGATTACCAGTGAAAAGCAAACGAATTATAATGAATGTATACCTAATAATTCTTATATGCTATCTACTCTAAAATACTAGTAATATAAATAATATAATGCCTGAAAAATATTTTAAAATAGCCATTTGTGCCTATAAATAATAAGAAAAAAAAGGGAGCTTTTGTTTGAATTGAATATTTTACCTGTGCGTCTACGAGGAAAATCAAGAAACAGATCTTTGGTTGAAGCCATCAAATGATCAGATTTCTCCAATGCATCCTGCATCTGGTATTGATCAGAAAGAATCTACATATATATATATTGACAAATATTATTATTCAGAATATATATATATATATACACATATATATAGATATATACTTTTCAAATCATAAAGGAAAAATCCATACAAAGGCACAAAGCATAAAAATAACCATAGGTCACTACTAGAATTACTTCAGTGGTGATATCATTAAGTGCCAATAGATGGGGCTATTGCAATAATTAGTGGATTTCAAATGCTTGGCTGTAATCCTGAGAAATACACCGTTAAATTGTGACCAAATACACACATGTAAATGCAAATATATAACACACAAAAAAAGTTTTATTTAATCTTAGTCTTTGGAAACCAATTTGATATATTCTTTTTAGATTCTGTTTACTTTTTTAAATGATGGTTATAATCCACTAAATTGATTTCATTATCCATTAACAAGTTGTGATCCACAGTTTGAAAAACATTGATTAAAGATAAGAATCTCTGAGCCATGAACTTAAAGGTGTGAATCTCTGAGCCATAAACTGGGCGGTTTCAACAAATAAAGTGATTTCATAACCCACAACTTAAAAAACATAATGTAAAATTATGAGTTTTAGGGTGTTAAACAAACACGTGATGCTTCTGTTTTTATAAACAATTTGTGTTTTTATCCTGGAGAGATGAGAACGTTAAAAATACTATTATATAGTGCCTCTGATTATGCACTTTCCACATAATTACAAGCAAGGATAAAAAAGCAGATCAACTCTACCTATCACCATCAGAGGGCATTACTAAGTTGAAAGGAGTCTTGACATACTTAATGTGAGGAAGGCAAGATGGTGACCAGCAGGAAGGTAGGGAGGGAGAGTGTGTGAAAGAGTGAGGGAGAGATAGAGGTGTGTGTGGACATATACGAGTATGTGTGTGGTAAAATAGGGACAGTTGGACCCTGCAGTTCTTCCAGTGGACTGCCAATCCAGACACTGCAGCCGCTGCAAACACTCCGGGAAGGACACCGGCAGCATGGAGACTACTCCATCTTGAAGAACAAAACTGCTTGAGAGAGAATCCTACCCTCACCACCACCCAGTCTGGTCTCGGAAGCAAACCTTGTTGGACAAGTTTTTTTTTTAAATCGGCCAAAAATGCAAAGACCAGTAGCAATTAAGTTCAGTGAAGATTAGTTAAGTTACATTCAGTTTAGGGATAAAGTGTAGCATTAAGAGTGTAATGAGTAGGTAAATACACTTTATAAAAGTTTATTCCTTTACATTCTCTTTTATTATGTTTTTATACAACATTTGTCATTTATAAATACATTTTTCTTATTCAAAAACACGTAACAAAGAACAACTGGGGTGGCATTTTGGGGGCTGGAATGGATTAATGGCATTTCAATTGATTTCAATGGGGAAAGTTGATACGAGCAACTTGATATACGAGCAAAGTTACGGAACGAATTAAACTCGTATCTCGAGGTATCACTGTATCACATGATCTCACTCATTTATGGAATATAATGCACAACATAAACTGATGAACAAAAACAGTTCCAGAGACAGAGAAACATTTATCAGATCATCAAACCTCGGAAGGAAGGTAGGGGAGGGTGGGGGTAAGGAGGAGAGAACAACCAAAGGACTTGTATGCATGCATATGGGCCTAACCCGCTGGAAGTCTCGTATCTCAAAAATCTATGTTAGGGCACTCTTATCTCGAGGTACCACTGTATTCTTTTAATAAACTCACGTGAACATTTACTTGGGAGATATAATTCTTCCTGATGACTTATAAAATCAAGACTTTATATTTCACTATGAAACCTATTGAGCTCCTCAAAAGATTATGGCTTAAAGCTACAGTGAAAGATCACCCAAACAGCCAAGCGCCATCTGCTTCAACACCAAACAAGAAACACCACAAAGGGAGCACAATGATTTTAGCCCAAGTAAAAGACGGATTTTTTTGCTATAGTTTCCTCTTATTTCTCATACTGTTTATTCTGACACATCTGATTCCTTATCCAAACACCTTACATCTAGCAAAAATTAAGCCAAGATAAGTGGCTTACTAACAGGTTGAACAAGCACACATTTTTTGCTAAGTAGTCTAACAGCACTGCATGTAAATTGAGAAAAAGAATTATGGCAGCTTATCCTATATAATAAAGATGTAATATGTAAATGGTCGTTATGCTTCACCTGATCACAGATCAGCAGGAAGGTGGGGCAGCCAGCTACAAGCAGGCAGTGGAGAACTACAGGAGGGGGCAGGGCAGCAAGCTATGAGGAGGAGGTTGGGTGAGCTACCGGAGGGCAGATCAGTGGATGGAGAGCTACTGGAAAGTAGCAGCAAGCTACTGGTGCACAGATTCATGCTCAGGGCTACTAGTATATATAATAAGGCACTAATCACTTGCCAAGGACTGTGCTGATCAATGTAGAAATCTTATAACAAAACAATCAGACAAGTAATGTTAACGCCATTTTAAAGATGAGAAAATTTAGACTGAGAAGTTAATAATTTTCTAGGTATGATTCCCACAGGAAAATCTAAGTTATAGAGATAAAATTGTCATTGCTGCTTTCTTAAAAGTTCACATGTAGCTCACTAAGTAAGGACACAGTAATTACTAGTCTCTCCAATGTGAATCAAATTTGGGGGAAAAAAGAGAAACCTATTTATCTTTCTTCTTTTTGAAAGATATTGCAGTTTAGCATTACCTCCTTCATGATAAACAATCTCCTTTTCTCAAGATTAGAAACTTCAGGTTTCTGCTTCTTCCATTTTCTCTTCAAAGCTTTTTCTTGGAGTTCCCAGTGTACTAATGCTCTATTCTTTGATTTGTGTATTTCATGTCGGCGTATCTATTTAGAAAAAAGCATATAAAATAATGTTTCAGGAACAAAGAAGGTACCTATTTAGGTGGTAGGACCACCCAATATACTTAATCTTTTTTTTCATTTTTTCTGATTCAACATAGGTACATTTATATATATTCACAGCTAAAATTTTCACAGTCTTCTGTATATAGAAGTACTAGATCTAGATAAAAGATAAAAATAGAAAGTATATTAATTTCTAATATACTAGTACTTTTCAAACTGCATGCTAGGACTCATTTGATGGTGGTAAAAATCAACTAGTGGGTCAAAACCGACACATTTTAAATAAAATAGAATACAGAATAGAAAGTATTAAGACACATCATACATAATAAAAAATTGTTTTATTAAACTTTTTAGTCCCATATGTATGTACATGTACAGTGTGTACAATTACACACACTGACTGAAATTAACCAAAGGTCTTATATGCATACTAGAGGCCCGGTGCATGAAATTCATGAATGGGGGAGGGGATGTCCTTTAGACTGCTCCCTCTCCAATCTGGGAGCCCTTGAGGAATGTCTGACTGCCCATTTAGGCCCAATCCTGAATCAGGCCTAAACGGGCAGTCAGACATCCCTCTCACAATCCAGGACTGCTGGCTCCCAACTGCTAACCTGTCTGCCTTCCTGATTGCCCCTAACTGCTTCTGCCTGCCAGCCTGATCACCCCCTAACCACTCCTCTGCCAGCCTGATTGATGCCTAACTGCTCCCCTGGCAGCCTGTTTGCCCCTAATCACCCTTCCCTGTGG
>PVJN01049170.1:0-15330 GCA_004026805.1 Lasiurus borealis
CAAGGATGCTATTTAAAAATTAAAGGTAGATAGTAGATATACCTCTGCCATATTTCCTCACTCATTTATTTATTCACTATGCTTAAAACACTTTATAACTGTGAGAACTATATGACTTTTCTTAAAAAACTATTTAACTTCTTTATTGATAAGATAAAAGGATTGAATTTGGCCACCTCTATAAATATTTTTCCTGTTCTAAAATCCCATGAATATAAATGGCATAGTTAGAATAATCATTTCTTCATTAATGCTACTAAGTGTGAAGCATTGTGTTTGGAACAGTGAACATGGTAGACATAATTCCTGCTTTCATGAAATTAGTAGACATTTAAACAAATAATAACGAAAGTCTTGGCTTTCATGAAAGAGAAAGCATAGGGTACTGTAGAAATATTAAGTCAGAATATTCTAACCAATCCTTGTGGGATAGAAGGTCTTTCAAAGAAGGTTTTCCTCCTGAAACTTGTAGAATGAGTAAGAGTTAACTGAAAAAAGACAGTTGAAAAAAGGGCTGAGGTAGTAAAAACATGTTAAAAGCCCAAGGACAAGAGATAGTCCAAGGGATTTGAGGAACTCATAAAAGTCTAGTATAGCCAGAATTTAAGGTAGAAAATAAATAGAAATGAGCTTGGAGAGGGAGGAAGGGAAATCACAGAAAGTCTTATGTCTGCCACTTAAAGAGATTGTTCACCACCTATGGACATTAGCATCTGTCTGAGCTAAATCAGATTTGTCTTGAAAAAGATGACTTTGATTGTGAAGAGAGGGGAAATTGGAGGCCTATGAACTGTAAAGATGGTTTGCATTAGAGTGTGTGTGAGGATGGAAAGAAGGGGATGGTTTGAAAGATATACAGACCATCAGGTGGATAATATTTGCTAATAGATTGGATGTGAAGGCTAATTAAATAGCTGCTAAATAAAAAATATTATGTTGTGTCAAAAATTATTTAATGTAACATAAATATGCTTACAACTTAGCTGAACAAAACATATTTTCATGCTTTCTAAATTGAGGACAAGGGAAAATAAGAATTTAAGAAGTAGCAGGTAGGAGGAAGATTAGTTCTAGGAATGAAAGCCCTAAATTCCTATTCTTCTAGAATGGATCACGAATTTGGGGACCTTGGGGGCATATTGGTGATTATCTGGAGAACTCAGAAGAAAGAAAGTATGTTTGTTGGCAGAGGTGGTTTTTAATAATAATATAGTTGGGTTTCATCTCAATTTGTACTCTCAAGTGTGTAAAAAGTACTGCTGCTCTCTCTCCTATGAATAAACTTGTCCTAGGTTTTGAAGGCAGCCAGGGTGTCAGGACATTTAACATCAGTTGTTGTGGGTGTCTCATCAAATTCCTGTGTTTTATGCAGTGACATTTGACCTTTCAGATTCAGGGCGCTCTGTGGTTTCCATGCTGTATCTGGGACTCGGCATCTGAGGAAACTATGGGACCTCTCCCTGGGACTCAGGAATGTAAGTGAAGGCAGGATCCTTTAGGAAAACACAAACTACACTAGGCTTTTCAATTAGAAGGGACTATTCACATGGAATTTGTTACACAGCTAATGAGAGACTGAAAGAGCAAACAGGGACCACTGAGTGACCAGAGATACTAACTATAGGAAGTGTAGATGAAAGAGGCCACATGCTAAGCTGACAAGATCTGTGGAGGCCTGCATGGCGGTGTTGCAAACTCAGAGACCTAAAGGAACCACAAAGGATGGTCTGAAATTAAATGTTCACTAAAAGCAGTTATGGTGGATAGTACATCTTAGGCCATTATCTTCACTGACAAGGTCAACTTTTACCTTAACTGAGCCTCTGTGTCTTTTTGCATCTATAATAACATATCCTTGAAATGTCTGGGTAACTTGTAACTTCCCTTTTTCTGGACCTCTTGGGTCACAATCTAATGTGCCTGGCGCCAGGACAGATACCACAGATTCCTTCATTATTATCATATTAATTGTTCCTGCACTCACCTCAGTATGTGTCTATCCTTTTACTTTTATCCAATCCCAGGGGTTTCCCCACTTTTTCTCCCACCTCTCTAGTCTATCACCAATGGATTTCATGTAACCCACCTTTGATTGCGATGTATAAATACAGATGTAACCTGCCATTCTCCAGAGCATTATCTCAATTCGTTGAGGTTCTTCTTCCTGGCATATGTCGACAGTTTGGCTCAAATAAACTCACAAAAATTCTTTACAGGTTTCCATGTTGTTGTTTTTTACATTCAAGAAGCCACTGTCACTCCTACAAGAAAAAGAAAAAGAAAGTGAGGATTATCAGAATCTAGTAGCCCAAAAGGAATCCCACAGAATTGGCCCTCACACTTCTAAGGGTAGCCTTTGTCTACTGTTGATATCTCTGGAAATGATGAGGCTGGTTCTGGTTGCATTAAAAGAAGATAGAAATTGAAGCCAAAAGGTACAGACTTTTCCCCACTCAACTGCTGTTACTGGGGTCATGTTGATAAGGGATGGAGGAGCAGATTTTTCTTTTCTTCTTTGAGTTTCAATCTGCCCTTAGGCCTCCAGATACCATAGCAAGGATACCAGATGACAAGTGTCTGGAAAATTAAATTTGCAGAATCCTAGTTTCAGCATTATAGGTAGAACATAGAAAGGTGGTTTAGAGATGAGATAAATTGGGTAAATAACAGAATTCCTAGGGGGTCATATTCTTGGAAGCTTTGCTCATAGGTCTACCTCCTTCCTGCAGCCCACTCTCTACTCACAAAATTATTCTCCGGTTCTAATATGGGCCCATTTGACTTCCTGTGCTGCCATCCTATTTACTTGAAGCTTGGTCACTTAACCCCCTACCAGTTGGTTCAGTGGAGCTCCAGAATTTAGTCATAGGCAAATATTGAAAGATATTCTACTGTTTTTGCTTTTAGTTCTTCTCCAACTTTTGGTTCTCAGCAACATTTACAACAATAATAGTAGCTGTCTGTTATGGACTGAGTGTTTGGGTTCTCCCCCAAATTCATATATTGGAGCTTTAATCTTCAATATAAAGGTATTTGGAGGTTGGACCTTTGGCAGGAAAGTAGGTTTAGGTAAGTTCTTTAGTGCCTTTATAAGAGCTAACTCTCTGCCAGGTGATAATACAGGCAGCCATCTACAAGCTGGGAAAAGAGCTCCAACCAGACACCCAATCTGCTGGCACTTTGTTTGTTTGTGTGTTGTTGTTTTTTTTTAATTGTTATTATTACTAGAGACCTGGTGCATGAAATTCATGCACAAGAGGGGGGTTCCCTAAGCCTAGCCTGCACCCTCTCACAATCCAGGACCCCTGGCTCCTAACCACTTACCTGCATGCCTGCCTGATTATCCCTAACCCCTTTGCCTGCCTGCCTGATCACTCCTAACTGCTTGTTTGCCTGCCTGACCACCCCTAATCGCGTCTGCCTCAGCCCCTGCACCTGGGACCCAGACTTTTCTCCTCTAGCTGGCCATAGGCAACCATGACCTCGGCTTCTCTCCCTCTGACCAGCTGCAGGCACCTGGGATTTGGCTGGCTTCACCCAGGCCAGCCACGTGCACCTGGGACCCCAGGTAGCTTAACTCAGGCAGACATCCGGAACTCCGGGTAGCGCCACTTGGGCCCCAGCTTTGTCAGGAAGGACATTTGGAATGATGTCCGGAAGATGTCTGGTCTATCCGGTCTAATTAACACATTACCATGTTATTAGTATAGATGTTTAAAAATATTTTTTATTGAATTTAGAGAGGAAGAGATGGGGAGAGATAGGAATATCAATGATGAGAGAGATCATCTATTTGAGTGCCTTGTGCACGTCTCCCACTAAGGATTGAGCCTGCAATCCAGGCATGTGCCCTGACTAGGAATCTCCCACCCTGACTTCTTGGTTATGAGAAATAAATACTGTTCTTTAAGTCACCCAGTCTATGGTATTTTGTCATAGCAATCCAGCAAACTAATACACAACCATATACTGATCCGCAAGGGAAGTTTGTCATAGATTCAACTAAAGGTATATACACAAAGGGCTTTCTTTTTATTACATTAAAGACATAGGAAAATTTAAAAATATTCAGGTGGGTTTCCCAAAGTTGAGTTTTACAAAATAAGTTCTTATGATGGTTTACTATCAGATTTCCAGCCATGGCTATCTGCAGATTTTTGTGATTCTGATGAATTTTTCTCATGGTCAAAACTCAACATTTTCCTTGGCACCAGTGTTATTATTTTGACTCAGATAAGGAGCAATTAAAAAAAATTCTTTATTGATTAAGGTATTACATATGTGTCCTTATACCCCATTGCGCCTCCCCTCCCCTGCCACTCATGCCCCAACCCCCCTGTTGTCTGTGTCCATTAGTTAGGCCTATATGCATACATACAAGTCCTTTATTGATCACTCTCCCTTACCCCCACTCTCCTCTACCTTCTCTCCGAGGTTTGATGGTCTGATCAATGCTTTTCTGTCTCTGGATCTGTTTTTGTTCATCAGTTTATGTTGTTTATTATATTCCACAAATGAGTGAGATCATGTGAAATTTATCTTTCTCTGACTGGCTTATTTCCCTTAGCATAATGCTCTCCAGTTCCATCCATGCTGTTGCAAATGGTAAGAATTCCTTTTTATTGCAGTGTAGTATTCCATTGTGTAGATGTACCACAGTTTTTTGATCCACTCATCTGCTGATGGGCACTTAGGCTGTTTCCAAATCTTAGCTGTGGTAAATTGTGCAGCTATGAACATAGGGGTGAATATATCCTTTTTGATTTTTTTTTTCTAGCTTCTTGGGATATATTCCTAGAAGTGGGGTCACTGGGTCAAATGGGAGTTCTAGTTTTAGTTTTTTGAAGAAACTCGATACTGCTCTTCACAGTGTCTGTACCAGTCTGCATTCCCACCAGCAGTGCATGAGGGTTCCTTTTTTTCCCCCCCAGGTCCTTTTCAGCACTTGTCATTTGATGATTTGTTGATGATTGCCATTCTGACAGGCGTGAGATGGTACCGCATTGTGGTTTTGATTTGCATCTCTTGCATAATTAGTGACTTTGAGCATGTTTTCATATATCTCTTGGCCTTCCTTCTGTCTTCTTTCAAAAAGTATCTATTTAGGTCCATTGCCTTTTAAAATTTTCTTTATTGATTAAGGTATTACATATGTGTCCTTATTCCCCCATTACCCCCATCCCCTCATTCATGCCCTTACACTCTTGTTGTCTGTATTCATTGATTAAGCTTATATCTATGCAATACATCCTTTGGTTGATCTCTCCCTTTTACCTCCACCATTCTCTACCTTCCCTGAGGTTTGACGTTCTGATCAATGCTTCTCTGTCTCTGTATCTGTTTTTGTTCATCAGTTTATATTGTTTATTATATTACACAAATGAGTGAGATCATTGATATTTATCTTTTTCTGACTGGCTTATTTCACTTAGCATAATGCTCTCTGGCTCCATCCATGTTGTTGTAAGTGGTAAGAACTCCTTTTTCATGGCAGTGTAGTATTCCATTGTGTAGCTGTACCACAGTTTTTTAATCCACTCATCTGCTGATGGTCATTTAAGGTGTTTCCAAATCTTAACTATGGGAATTGTGTCACTATGAACATAGGGGTGCATATATCCTTTTGCATTGGTGTTTCTAGTTTCTTGGGATATATTCCTAGAAGTGGGATCACTGGGTCAAATGGGAGTTCCAGTTTTAGTTTTTTGAGGAAACTCCATACTATTCTCCACAGTGTCTGTACCATTCTTAATTCCTATTAGCAGTGCATGAGGGTTCTTTTTCTCCACATCCCTGCCAGCACTTGTCATTTATTGATTTGTTGATGATAGCTATTCTGACAGGCATGAGATGGTACTGCATTGTGGTTTTGATTTGCATCTCTCAGATGATTATTGAGTTTGAGCAGCTTTTCATATGTCTCTTGACCTTCCTTCTGTCTTCTTTGGAAAAGTATCTATTTAGTTCAGTTGCCCATTTTTTGATTGGGTTGTTTGTCTTCCTTTTGTTAAGTTGTATGAGTTCCCTGTTAAATGTTGGAGATTAAAACCTTATCATTAATATCCTTGGCAAATATGTTCTCCTATGCAGTGGGCTTTCTTCTTGTTTTGATGATGGTTTCCTTTGCTGGGCATTTGTTTATTTTCTCTTTAGTTTCCATTGCCCTAACAGCAGTATCAGTGAAGAAACTGCTTTGGTGTATGTCTGAGATTTTGCTGCCTGTGGATTCCTCTAGTATTTTTATGGTTTCCTGTCTTATGTTTAAGTCCTGTATCCATTTTGAGTTTATTTTTGTGTATGTTGTAAGTTGGTGATCTAGTTTCATTTTTTTACATATATCTGTCCAATTTTCCCAACACCATTTATTGAAGAGACTGTCTTGACTCCATTTTATGTTCATGCCTCCTTTGTAGAATATTAATTGGGCATAGTGGTTTGGGTCAATTTCTGGGTTCTTTATTCTATTTCATTGATCTATATGTCTGTTCTTATGCCAGTACCAGGCAGTGTTGAGAACAGTGGCTTTTTAATACAGCTTGATATCTGGTATTGAGATCCCACCTACTTTGTTCTTCTTTCTTTGCTGTGGCTATTCAGGGTCTTATTTTATTCCAGATGAATTTTTGGAAAGTTTGTTCTAGGTCTGTGAAATATGCCATTGGTATTTTAATGGGAAGTGCATTGAATTTATAGATTGATTTGTAGTATGAACATTTTGATGATGTTGATTCTACCAATCTAAAAACACGGTATATTCTTCCATCTGTTTATGTCTTCCTCTATCTCTTTTTTCAGTGTATTTTTCCATGGATAGGTCTTTTACCTCATTAGTTAAATTTATTCCTAGGTATCTTAATTTTTTTAGTGCAATGGTAAATGGGATTGCTTTTTTAGTCTCTCTTTCTGTAAGTTCACTATTAGTATCTAGAAATACCTAGATTTCTTGGCATTAATTTTGTATCCTGCCAAATTCATTTATTAAGCCCAATAATTTTTTGAGTGAGTCTTTAGGGTTTTCTATGTACAGTATCATGTCATCTGTGAATAAGGACAGCCTTACTTCTTCTTTTCCAATTTGGATAACTTTTCTTTCTTTCAATGGCTAGTACTTCCAGTACTATGTTGAACAGGAATGGTGAGAGTGAGCATTCCTGTCTTGTTCCTGTTATTAGGGGAAATGGTTTTAGTTTTTGCTCACTAAGTATAATGTTGGCTGTGGATTTGTCATGTATGGCTTTTATTATATTGAGGTATGTATGATCCTTCTATTCCCACCTTGCTGAGAGTTTTTATCCAGAAAGGGTGTTGGATTTTGTCAAATGCTTTTTCTGCATCAATTGATATGACTACATGATTTTTATCTCTCAGTTTGTTTATGTCATCTATCATGTTTATTGATTTGTGGATATTGTACCATTCTTGCATCCCTGGGAAAAATCCTATTTTGTCATGGTGTATGATCTTTCTGATTTGCTAGAATTTTGTGAGGCTTTTAGCATCTATGTTCATGAGGGATATTGGTCTATAATTCTCTTTCATTGTGTTGTCTTTATCTTGTTTTGGTATTAGGGTGATGCTGGCTTCATAGAATAAGTTTGGAAATGTTTCTTCCTCTTGAATTTTTTGGAATAGTCTGAGGAGGATAGGTTTTAGTTCTTCCTTGAATGCTTGGTAAAACTCCCTTATGAAGCCATCTGGCTCTGGGCTTTTGTTTGCTGGAAGATTTTTGATGACTGCTTCAAACTTTTCCATTGTTATCAGCCTATTGAGATTTTTAGATTCTTCCTGATTGAGTTTTGGAAGGTTGTATTTTTCTAAGAATATGTCCATTTCATTCAGCTTGTCTATTGTGTTGGAATAGAGTTGTTCATAGTATTTTTTAAACAATCCTTTATATTTTTGTGAGGTCTGTTGTTATTTTTGCCTCTTTCATTTCTGATTTTGTTTATTTGGGTCTCTCTCTTTGCTTTTTGGTGAGTCTGGCTAAAGGTTCATCAATCTTATTTATCCTTTCAAAGAATCAGCTCTTGGTTTCATTGATCTTTTGTATTTTTTTTTTGTCTCTATGTCATTTATTTCTGCTCTGATCTTTATTAACTCCTTCCTTGTGCTCACTCTGGGCTTTTCTTGTTGCTCTCTTTCTAATTCTTTAAGTTGTAAAGTTAGATGACTTACTACCATTTTTGTCTTATTTTTTTGACGTAGGCCTGTAGAAGTATAAACTTCCCTCTCAGATTGCTTTCATTTTGTCCCATTGATTTTGGATTGTTTTGTTTTTATTGTCATTATTTTTCAGGATGTTTTTATTTCCTTCTTTGATCTCTTCAGTAACCCAATCATTGTTTAATAGCATGCTATTCAGCATCCAAATGTTTGCATTTTTTGAATTGTTTTTATTGTAGTTTATTTCTAATATTATGCCATTGTGGCCTAAGAAGGTGCTTGATATGATTTTAATCTTCTTGAATTTGAGATGGACTTAATTGACTAATCTAGTGAGTCATTAGGATTGCTGTTTCTTTGCTGATTTTTTGTTTCTAGGATTTATCCAGTGGTGTCAGTGGGGTATTAAAGTCCCCTACTATGATTGAATTGATGTAGATCTCTCCCTTGATATCTTCCAGAAGTTGTTTTATGTATTTGTGTGCCCCTATATTGGGTGCATATAAGTTTACCAGAGTTACATCTTCTTGTTGAATTGCTCCTTTTAGTATAATGTAGTGGCCTTCCTTATCTCTTGTTATGACCTTTATTTTAGGTCTATTTTATCAGATATAAATATCCCCAACCCCAGATTTTTTCTCATTTCCATTTGCCTGAAAAATATTTTTCCATCCCTTCATGCTCAATCTTTGTGAAACCTTTATTCTGAGGTGGGTCTTTTGCAGGCAGCAAATATATAGGTCATGTTTTCTTATCCATTCAGCTATCCTATGTCTTTTGATTGGTTCATTTAATCCATTTATGTTCGATATTATTATTGATAAGTACTTGTTTGTTGTCATTTTTGTCCTTTTTTTGGGGGGAAAAAACCATTCCTTCTTTATTTTAACCTCAAATTGTCTTCTATATTCAGTAACAAAATTTTTACTTTTCAAATGTATATGACAGCTATCACTAAAAATTTCTCATTTTAATAAGAAAATTCATTTTTCATTTTATAATACACAAGTTAGGTATTAATGATACATTTTTAAATGGAACAATTTAATGCAAAACCCGTGTTGCTTTACTATAAATAGAGAAGACAAAACTACTACTGTATCATATCTTACTGCAGCTTATATACCATATTGCCCTGTGCTAGTCTGATGTACTGTATACTAATGAGTATTGCCATGGTAACAATGTTAGTTGGCATTTTTCATTCCTCTGATTTCTTTTCTTCAATCTTGAAAACACCAGTCACATCAACAGAGGGAATTTCATTCAGTACTTTTTAATAAAGTGTCTTCATAAAATGATTTCTCTACATTTATGAGATTTGATTACACCTTCTGATTCTGCAGATTCATCTCTCTCTCCAATTGCTGCTCCCTGAACAATTTGTATTTGTGGCAACTGAATAACTGATGTTTGTGGTGTCTCAATTACTCCTTGGACGGGTAGTGTTTGGCCTGAGGGCAATTACACTAGAGTTACAGCTGGGGAGCTGCTTCTGCTACCAGATCTAGCAACAGAAACTTGAGCTAAATCAGAGATTGAATTTTGACCAGTCTAAGTATGCATATATGCAGATTTACTCTCTGTCACAGAATGTTACATAGAATCTGTTCCACCCTGCTGGGTTTCAATTGTTTGCATGGTCATTTTACTTAATATATTTTTTCCTGCCATATTTGCTCATTATTAAGACATTTATATCAATGCTTTGCTCCTTCCCCTTTTCCTCCTTCATATAACCCTCCGTGATGTCATTTCTGGAATGGACCACCATACTGATTATAGATGGGAAGGGCTGGAGATGATGAGCCCACCACCCAGCATCCTCCTGCAATTGGCCCTATGTGGCCCCAAGTCACCTATTGGGCATCTGTCTTCTCTGCCTAGATGGAACCTGTAGCAGTTATGTTTTATGCCACACACTTGGCACTAACATTATTTGTAAGTTTTTAAAAAATCTTTATTGTTGAAGAACTAACATTATTTGAGTCTTCACCTTAATATATGTTGTCTCCTTTAAGAAAAGACAACGATCTCAATGTTGGTTCTTACTAAATGTTACTATTGCTAAAATGTAATAATTTTACAGATGCAGCTGAAACCAATGTGCTTGACTGGGATTGCAACTGGGTAAGTTTATCTTACTGCAAAGAAGAAATCAACATGTAATTAACCAAATAGTGTATATAAGCAATGACTAAGCATCTCTTCATCGAAAGACAGAGCTTTTGATGTGAATCCTCTGTCTTCTTTATCTATGATAAGAAAATAAAACTACCTAACTATAGCCATAGACCATCACCAATGTCAAACCCTTGAAATCAGTAACATCCTGAGCAATAATAGTTCCAGGTATTATTATTCTTGTTGTCTCACTAATAACTTTAATAGACCTTAAAGTTACTCCACTGAACATCAGGTGCCTTTAATTTATTTTATTTTTATTTTGTTTTTTGTTATTTTTTTAATTTAATAAATCTTTATTATTCAGATTATTGCATTTGTTCCTCTTTTGTTCACCCTACAGCTCCCCTCCATCTGGTTACCATCCCACCCTCTACCCTTACTTTCCCCCCATTGTCCTCATCTTATAGGTATACAATTTTTGTTCAGTCTCTTTTCCCACTCCCTTCACCCCTTCCCCCCTGAGAATTGTCAGTCCACTTCCTTTTTATGTCCCTGATTTTTTTATTCAGTTGATTTTTAGTTTCACTTGTTGATAGATACATATTTGTTGTTCATAATTTTTATCTTTACCTTTTTCTTCTTCTTCCTCTTCTTAAAGAGTACCTTTCAGCATTTCATATAATACTGGTTTGATGTTGATGAACTCCTTTAGCTTTTTCTTATCTGTGAAGCTCTTTATCTGCCCTTCAATTCTGAATGATAGCTTTGCTGGGTAGAGTAATCTTGGTTGTAGGTTCTTGCTATTCATAACTTTGAATATTTCTTGCCACCCCCATCTGGCCTGCATAGTTTCTGTTGAGAAATCAGCTGACAATCAAATGGATGCTCCCTTGTAGATAACTAACTGTTTTCCTCTTGCTGCTTCTAATATTCTCTCTTTGTCTTTTGTCTTGTGTCTTGGTGGGTCCTCTTTGGATTCCTTTTGTTTGGGGTTCTGGGTGCATCCTGGACTTGTAAGTCTATTTCTTTCACCAGGTGGGGAAAGTTTTCAGCCATTATTTCTTCAAATAAGGTTTCAGTATCTTGCTCTTTCTCATATTCAGGCATCCCCATAATTCTGATGTTGGTATGCTTAAAGTTGTCCCAGAGGCTCCTTACACTATCTTCAAATTTTTGGATTCTTTTTTCTTTTCCAGTTGAGTGTTTTCTGCTTCTTTGTATTTCAAATCTTTGACTTGATTCTTGCATTCCTCTAGTCTGTTGTTAGGTCTCTGTATAATATTTTTTATTTCAGTCAGTGTATGTTTAATTTCTAGTTGGTCCTTTTTCATCTCCTTGAGGGTCTTGCTAAATTTATCCACCTTTTCTAGGAAATTCTTGAAAAAACTTATAACTGGGGTTTTGAACTCTAGGTCCAGTCGTTTGTTTTCCTCCATTTCTTTCATTTGTGATCTGTTCCTTTATCTCCACATTTTTGCTGCTTCCCTGAGTTGGTAGAGTAGCTTTGTGTGCTAGGTGTGCTATATGGCCCAGTAGCTTCGTCTCCCCAGTTACCTGAGGAGGACTCTCTTGGTGTACCCCTTTGTGGACTGTGTGTACAGCCTTGTTGTAGTTCAGTAATATATATATAATTGATTTTTTTTTACAGAGGAAGAGAGAGGAATGGAGAGTTAGAAACATCAATCAGCTGCCTCCTGCACGCCCCCTACTGGGGATGTGCCAGCAACCAAGGTACATGCCCTTGACAAGAATTGAACCTGGGACTTTTCAGTCTGGAGCCCGACTCTCTATCCACTGAACCAAACAGGTTTTCAACTGTAGTTAAGTCTTGATTGTTGTTGGTATCACTGGGGGGAATTGACCTCCAAGCCAATTGGCTGTGAGGATCAGCTGTGTCTATGCTGTGAGAACTTCTGTGCTGGAATCAGCCTTATGAGGCAAGACTTGCAAAATTGCAAAAAGCCTGTGTGCTGAGCTTGGATGGGATGGAGTCTCAGGGCAGAGCAGGTAGCCTTGGCTTCCCATCAGCCATGCCCTATGTGGCTCATGGGTTTCAGTGTCCCTCAGTAATTACTGTAGCCCTCTCTGTGTGCACTTGTATTCACGTCCCTTCAGACCTCTGCCTTTTGTGGCTCCCCTGAGTTTCTGTGTGGTCCAGACTAATATGAGTCTGGGTGCCCAGGGTCTTGCCCAAAACTGGGGTTCAGTGCAGTTGGTTCCATCTTTTTCCCTCTAGAGAAAGTCAGCAGCACAATCAGCAGTCAGTCCTCTCTGTGCATACTGACTCATACGCCTCCAGACCTCTGCCTTTCGTGGTGGCTCCCCTGAGTTTCTGTGCACTCCTCCCTTTTTCAACAGTCCAGACTTCCTCTATGAGTCTTGCCTGGTACTGGGTTTCAGTGCAGTTGGAACTGGGGCTCAGTGCAGTTGGGAGTTTCCATCTCCCTCCTGCTAGAGGAATCTAGCCAGGCACTCCACTGCCCGTCCTCTCCAAGCATGTGACTTCGTATCTCAGCTTTTTGGACCTCCTCTGAGTCTCTGTGAGTCCCTCTCTTTCCTTCTAGTTGTAGAATTTCCACTCAGCCAGCTTTTCTGTGGTTCTGGATGATGCCCATTTTGTCTTTTAGTTGTAGTTTTGAAATTGTTGTGTGAGGCAGCAGTTTAGGCGTTCACCTATGCCGCCATCTTGGCTTCTTCTCTCTGCTCTATTATTTTTGAGACCCAATTACAGTTACATTCTACAAACAAGTTTTGGTAAAGTGATTTGAATGCACTGCCATATCTTGAGTTTAAACTCCCAGGTTTCCCCCAAACACTGTTTTTTTTGTTTTGTTTGTTTGTTTGTTTCTAATTTCTGTGTGGGTTAGAGATTTAAAAAAACAACAACTCATAAATTATATAGTTTAATCATGTTACTCTTTCTTGATTCAAATTTCACCAAATCATTTTGATGTATCAGTTGTTATCCTATATAATAAAGAGGTAATATGCAAATTGACCATCACTGCAACACACAACATGGCCACCCCCATGTGGTCAAAGATGGCTAAGCCCATATAGACACAATATAGCCACCTCAAAATGGCTGGCAGGGGAGGGCAGTTGGGGGTGACTAGGCCTGCAGGAAGGACAGTTAAGAGAGATTCTTTCACATTATAGTTATTTATCTTTACCCTTTGTCAGCCAAACACACATATGCACACAGAGCCTAATGCATGTGCAAATCATTTTCATCTTTGCTGACATTAAGAATTTGCACTATTTTTCAATATTCATTATTTATAAATAATCTCTTCTTTAGGTATAATCTATAATTTCTTTATATAAAAGTTAGAAGTTAATTTTTACAGTATAAACTGTAAGTTAGAATTAACTTAGCCAAGGCTGTAAAGTACAGTTTATGCATTCCTGAGCTATTCGTAAGCCACTTTTCAATACCCTGTGTTATAGAAGGATTAAATTACAGCTTTGCAGTAGATTAGGTTTCTTTGTATTATTGTATTTCTACATCTGGTTGGTCTATTATGCATTTTCTCCATACTGTCTTATAAACTGATTAGGACATAATTCCTTCTCTATTGTACTCATAAGAGCCCACCATAGCATGGATTAAAAAGAAAAATTAAATACCCAGTATCTTTGGTTTAGAAAATCATGGGTTCTCAATTGTTGCATTATAATTCTGTCTATAGATCTACCTACCGACATTGAGCTTTAAAAAGAAAATACAATTAAAGACACACATTGCTGTGAACAGAAAATTATATTCTACAATAGTAATGAGTAACCCCCATTTCTGACCCTGATAGACCATCTTAGAGCTTTACTAGAGAAAGACTTGGATGATACTCTTATGTCTTAATACAATACATAATATATAAGCATGTTCACAGTTCAGTTGGCATTTCTTTTGGCTTTAAGAAGCTGAATCTTTGTGTCCTAAAATTATAGGCACATAATCCTTGAATCTGCTGTGTGGTTGGGAGAGAGAGGCATGCTCCTTTAGTGTGCTGAAGACTCAATACGCAATATGGAAGCGATGTGTTTAGTATTGTACTAAGTGACAAATGTCATTCAAGTGATAATATCTACCCCCACTTTGAAATTTCTGGCATTCATGTTTAAGGAAAAACAGACTGGATGGACTAGTTACATCCAGCCAAAGGGAAGGGGGCTTTGAAAGCTCTTCCTTACAGGGTTGAGGATCTGCCTACAGTGTGCCGAAATGGTATGCCAATTTAGAACTGCAAGCTGGACAGAAGTGGGTGCTGATGAAGGTTTGGGTATATAGGAAAATGTATCTGGAAATTGGCCTGATTTGTAACATCTGGTGGCATTTTGATTTGCAATAATGAGAAACGTGAGTTTATGTGTCAGGTGTCCCTTTCCTGGATTCCCACTTTCTGTGATTGTTTCCTTCCTGGCCCCTCTGCGCTGCAGCTCTGTGAACTCCTTCAGGACAAGGACGGGTTCATGTAGCCCCGTCAGGGCTGTCAGCACCAGGCACTTACTAAATGCTAAGGAAACATTTGTTGAATGAAACGAGTGGTGAGTGAATAAATGCGTAGGATGAGCTTCTTTTGACATATGCTTTCCTCCCATCTCTGAGCTCCATGGATCACACCTTTTCCTATGCCTCATCCATCATAAATACTCACGAATTTGATGAAGCATTCAGATTTGTAGACTGGAAACTCAAAATGATAGTAACTTACAATTAACAGGCTGTTGCTTTTATTGACCTCAAATATCTACACATAATTTGTCGGAGACCAAATGTTGCTCTCACTAGGTGGATGTAATTGTTCTCACTTCAAAGGATGTAAATGGAAGGCCAGAAGGCTGGCCAACCTTAATTGCTCTGAAAGGTCAGAGCTGATTACTCATTGTTTAGTCGAAACTATCTGTTTGTATCATGTTAATTTCTGTTATTTCCTGCCTAAAGGCTAGGGGTGTGTCCCAAAGCCTTAATAAAAGGGAGAAGAAGGCCAGAGCAAAATGGTAGTCCTTCCCACTAGAGGAAGGCTCCCGCCTGGCCCC
>PVJN01049171.1:0-15316 GCA_004026805.1 Lasiurus borealis
GATTGTTTTTAACTAAGTTATTGCCAAAGTATGTACAGTCCGCACTGAAATTCACGCCAGTGTCCCCTTTTAGTGGCTCTTCTGAACGCCAGTGTCACCAAACCATGTGGCCGTGACCCTGACAGTTACCTGTTGGTTAGCGGCCGCTGCTCTCGCCACGGCCCTCAGTCCGTGGTCCTGGGACAGGAAGCCAGAGCATCGCGCCCCATTGCCCACATGCACATTCACACATGCACATTCACACATGCACATTCACACATGTACTCAGGTATTTCACAGCCACCAGCTTGGTGCCTTTGGGCCGCGTCCACCCATTCCTGGAGGGTCAGTGGTTCTTCAGATCACTCTCCCAGCCCGGGCCAGTTTGGCTCAGTGGTGAGGACATAGGCCCAAGGACCAAATGGTCTCAGGTTCGATCCCCGGCCCCGGGCACACACCGGGGCTGCAGGTTGAATCCCCGCTCTGGTCGGGGTGAGTGCAGGAGTCATCCGGCCATGTGGCTCTCCCCTCTGTGTCTCTCCCCGCTTTCGCTCCTCCCTCCTTTGCACGCTTCCCCACGAGAGCGTCCTATGTGCGTGTCACGCAAGCACTTGGCCACGCAGTGGTCTCGGGTGTCGCTTGTCGGGAGGGTCTAGAACGCACCGCTGCAAACACAAAGCCTCCGATGTCTAGTTTCTCGGGGGGCGGTCGTCATGGCTGTCCCAGGAGCCCCTCCCCAGGCAGGACCTCTAACGGCTGTCCGTCCACAGCTGCGCCACCCGGACCCGCCGAGCCTGCAGGCCTACCACCGCGCCGTGCAGACCTTGCCCGACGAGGAGCCCGCCGAGCTGCTGGGGCTGCACCCCGAGGCCACGCGGGGCTCCCGGGAGGCGCAGGCGCAGGAATTCATGGGCCTCATCCTGGCCCTGCAGTACAAGACGGCGACGCCCAGCCTCGTCATCAGGTGCGACCGCCGCGCTCCCAGGCCGAGGGCGGGGCCGGCGGCACCGTGTCCGCTGGGGGGGACAGGGCAGAGGACTGAGAGAGGGTCACCTAAACCACACAACCCGAGCTCTCCAAGTGGCTCAGAAGCCAGGACACACACACACACACTCACATCACAAAACATACACACGCACATGTGCACTCACGCGTGCACGTACACACACTCACATGCACTTCATTCAAATGCACATGCACTCACATGCACACTGACACATGTGCACGCACACACACATGCATACTCGCACACCAATACCCAGCCTGTGGGAGGTCCTCAGTGGGTCTTTGGGGAGCTGTACTCTAACCAGGATCGGTTGAAAGTGAAATGTGGGGGGATCCCCCCAAATAGTCAGCGGACAGGGTGGTGGGAGGAGGGGCCTGCTCTCCAGCCCCGCGTGGCCGCTCCGCCTGAAGGTCCGTGTCCTGTGGCCCAGACACGGAGCATCCGTCTGCCACGCAGGCTTCTGCGGGCTCTCGGGGGCGTAGGACATGGAATATGTCCTCGGCCCCTGGCGCGGGGCTGGGGAGCAGGTGCGTTTGTCACGGACAGCAAGGCCCATGTGGCCGGGAGGCGGCGGCCACTTCCCGTGAGCTGGGTGTCCCCGCTGTCACCCCCAAGCACCGCTCCCTGTGGCTCCTGGGCCTGGTGGCTGTGGGAACGCCGGTTCCCGTACGCCCAGCGGGAGGGGGGCCGTCACAGAGAGAGAAACGGGAGGACAGCGAGAGGCTCCTCCCTGCAGGTCCTCAGGCAGAAAGCCAGTGCGCCCTTCCTGCCAGGCAGGTCCGTGCTTCGTGCTTCGTCTGGGGAAGATGGGGTCCCCAGGCGGCCCTCACTCCCCCCCTCACTCCCTCCCTCCTTCTCATGCAGCCGAGAGCCCAGCAGCGACGAGCTGGTGATGGAGACGGTGACGGATGTGCTGGAGCGGCTGCCGCGGACGGTGGAGAAGGAGGAGAGAACGGGCGTGCACAGCACCCTGCGCAGCATCATGGAGGGCACCGTGTGGGACGCTCTGCACAGCAACCTCCAAGGTGAGCGGGCGGCCGCCCTCCCCCTCCCTCCTCCCGCTCCCCATCCCCCGTGCGGGACTCTGCCCCCAGGCAGAGAGGGCGAGGGTGAGGGACAGGGTCAGGGCAGAGACTGGACAGAAGGGCACAGAGCCTCCTCTCCTCCAGGCCAGGGGGGCGGAGGGAAGGGACGCGGCTGGCGTACCTGGGCTTGGGGTGTTCGGGGAAGGAGAGGGTGGTGGTAACTAAGAATAGAGACAGGATCATGGCAGCAACAGAGAGAAACAGATCTGGCCCCGACCGGGACCCCCAGTGGTTAGAGCATCGCCCTCGGACTGAAGGGCCTTTGGTTCCATTCCGGTCAGAGTCACGCATGTACCTCAGCTGTAGGCTCCACCCCCAGCCCAGGTCGGGCACATGCAGGAGGCAGCCTGTCAGTGGATGTGACTCTCACTTCAGTGTTTCTCTCTTTCTCCCTCTCCTTCTCTCTCTCTCTCATGGGGGGAGGGGAGCAGCAGCAGCTCAGCTGAAGAGACCGCAGAGTGCAGGTCCTGGCGTCCCTCTGCCTCCTGAGCAGCTGGTGTGAGGGGAGGGGGCGGGCCCAGCGGAGACGGAGCAAACCTGTGCCCACAGCCGGTCCGGGCCAGCTCAAGAGGGGCCCCCGCATGGGGCTGGGGTGACTGGCCCAGTACATGCTCAGCGGCCAACGTGAGCCCCTTCAGAACGATGCCTCGGGGGCCACAGGCTGCAGGCGTCTGTGGAAGAGGCACCACTGTGTGTCCGGCCTGTGGCGGCCACCGCTGCTCTGTGCGGCTGCACGCTAACACCATGTCCCCGCGGAGAAGAGAGAGGGTTAGTGACACGTGAGCGGGGTCAGAACATCAGACGAGGCCCCACGAGTTACGGCTCGTTGGTTCAGCCAGCGAGCTCCTGTGCCCGCTGTCCCTGCGGTACCCACACTGGGGGGGGGGGGGGGGAGCAGCTGGGACAGACAGCGGGGCCACCGAGCCGAAAGCATTTACTAACCGGCCTCTGCAGAGGCTTTCCGTCCCCAAACGGATTTCCCTTAACCTCCAAATCCTGTCGCACTCTGTCTTCTTTTTTTTAATGTATTTGTATTAGGAAGGGAGAGGGAGAGAGGGATAGAAACATCCATGATGAGAGAGAATCATTGATCCACTGCCTCCTGCACGCCCTCTACTGGGGATCGAGCCCACAACCCGGGCCTGTGCCCTGACCGGTAATCGAACCCGTGCCCTCCTGGTTCTTAAGTCGATGCTCAACCATAGAGCCACGCTGGCTGGGCAAAAATCTCACCCTATTCTCTCTCTTTCCTCCAGGCTATGACCCCCTCACCCACTGCGTCTTGCTGTCCTTCTTGAAGCAAGAAATTGAGCGCTTTAATAAGCTGCTGTTCGTCATCCACGAGTCTTTGAAAGACCTGCAGCTTGCCATAAAAGGAGAGATCGTCCTGAACCAGGAGCTGGAGGAAATCTACAACTCCTTCCTTACGGCCAAAGTGCCCGAGCTGTGGCAGGTGAGCGGGAGGACCCCACGATCAGGGCTCGGCCAGGTGGCGAAATGTCACGCCTGCATTAACGGGTGCGACACGCTTTTGGAGGGTTGATATTAATAAGATCTCTTAGAGGGAAATTCGGCAATTCCACTTAAATACACTTATTGGAGGCATTTCTCCCAGGACTGGTTGTGAGAACAACTGCATTCCTCTTAAAGGGACCCAGTTAAATGACGATGCGGCTGTACTGTTAAATCCGTATATTTCAGAAAAATGGGTCATTTTAAGGCTGTAAGAGCACATACACTTAGATCTAAGACCAGGCTGATGTGTGCACACATGTGCTTGGAGAAAGGCATGTGTGCTTTACATTCTGGAAACCAAATCAGTCTTGGGAGTGCCAGCAAAGCCAGCTGACAGCACCCGGGTCCTCCTCATCCCCCGACTCCCGAGAGACACACCAGGGGAGGAGCCGCTGGCGGGGCCAAGGGCAGCTCCAGGCCGGGGCCAACTCCACGTTCAGCTGCAGCCCCGGCCTCCTGCGAGCCCGCGCGCCAGGGAGCGGGCCGCTGTGTGCGGTGACGGGGGAGACGAGGGTTCTCTGGACAGGAGACTGTAAAGTAGGAAGTGGGGGAGCGCTGGGGGACTGGCTGCCAAATTGTGGCCCCTCGTCCCGTTGCCCCTGGTAACAGCTCGTTTCTTTGGGCCGGGAAAAACTACAGGACGTATAATGTGTGTCTCTCGTCCAACAGAAACACGCCTACAAGTCGTGCAAGCCCCTGGCGTCCTGGGTCAACGATCTCATCCAGCGGCTGAACTTCTTCAACACCTGGGCCAAGATGGCTTACACGGCCATCTACCACCGGTGAGGCTGGAGCTTCGCGATTCGCGCCTGCTCCCATGTTGGGCCTCGTGGGGTTCCCTCAGCAGCATGTGAGGGAACCAAGGGATGGGGGACCCTACCTCCAGTTTGGGGCGAGGAAACAGAGTCCGAGTGCCCTCTCGTCCAAGGTCACTGCCCTCTGAGAGGCAGAGAGAAGCTAGGAAAGGAGCGAGAGGAGGGGAGGATGAAAAGAAAGAACTGGTTTCGTGTAATTCTTAAGCGTTTAATACGGACACAAAGCCGTCGCCCAGGCGCAGGCACCGGACACTGAGTGCCACAGCCCGTCAGGCGTTTGTCCAAGGGCTTCCCTGGGCCCCGTCACTGAACCTCCAGGGACCCCAGGGTACAAGGCAGTACTGCCACCGAGGGGGAAACTGAGGCACAAGACCCTGGAGGGGCTCCACACCTAGCAAGTGGGCCTGTTAGGATTTAAAGCCAGGAAAGCTGGTTCCAAAGTCTGTGCTGCACCTTGTGCTGCAGCCATGAGCGATGTTCCCGCCCCTCCCCCGAGCTGTCGCACTCACAGCCCAGCCCCTGCCTGCGGTCTCCCCGGCTTCACCCCCTCGCTGGTTTCCTTCACCCCCTCGCTGGTTTCCGTGCCAGCACCGGGCCAGGTTCCTGCCTGGGCGCGGGTTTGCGATGAGGCGGCGGGGAGGAGGGGGCTGGGAGGGGCTGGAGAAGTCGCCCGGGTGGCCTGCTCGTCCCCATCCCCGCCTGCCTGTCTGCCTCCAGGTACATGCGATTCATCTCGGCCTGGAAGCACTCTACCCTCCACACCAAACAGCCGATGGAAGAGAAGAGCGGCTTCTTTGAAGGATTTCCTGCGAGATACTGGCTCCCAGCTTTCTTCTTCCCACAAGGTGAGCACGCGAACCGGGACCAGCCCGCCTGTCCCAGGGCTCTGTGTGTACGGAGTCGTTTCACCCTCGGTGCCATTTCCATCCCCGTTCGGATAGGAAAACCTCGGCAGAGAGAAGTCAACACAATTTGCCCAAAGTCGCACAGATAATAGCGACCAGGCCAGGACTTGAACTTAGTCGGACTCAGAAGCTCGTGTTTTGCTGCACAAAACTGGGCATTGCATTCTTATGACAGAGCATGCCACTTACAGGCACAGAGATGACAGAGAGACCAAGGTTCACTGTGGCCAGAGAGACCCTGGGAGGGAAGACCGTGTGGGAAGGAGCTGGCAAGATGGGCAGGGACGGCAGGTCTGATGGCTGCAGTGGGGAGGGCACGGAGGAGGAGGAGGCAGGCCAAAGCCCCGATCCCTCGGGAGGCTGCTGTATCGGCCCGGCCAGGAGGGTGGTGACCAGGGAGGAGAAAAGCAGTTGACTGGGGAGCATGATGCCAGGCTTCTGGGTGGAAAGCTGGGTGGACGCTGTTGTCGTTCACTTCATGGGGACACAGAGAGGAGCAGGCTGAGGTGTCAGACGAGGCCACGTCCAGCGTGAGGTGTGAGCGAACACAACAATGGCAGCTGGAGCGCAGGCGAGGCATCTGCCCTGGGCACCTCCGCCGAGGCCGCAGTGACAGCGGCGGTACGGGCACACCGGTGGCCACATGTCCGGCATGGACTCTGGGCCGCCCCTCGGCGGTGCTCCCCAGGCCTTAAGGCTCACAGGGACCTTGAGAAAGAATCTGGCAGGCGCATGCGTGGGGGGCATCGTGGGCAGCCGTGCGTAGAGGCGGCGTCCCAACGCAGCAGGGGAGACGGCAAGTGCTGGTGTGGCAGGTTCTGGGCAGGCCCTTGCCTGACCAAGAAGTGGGTGCGTTCCGGAACCGGGGACTGCAGATGGTGAGCCGAGGAGAGAGGCGTCTGTGTCAGGAGGCAGTGCATCCCGATGGGTTACGAACAGCAGGCCGGGCCGGCTCCCTGCGTCCAGGCGAGGCTGCCGCCCGGCGCTCCGCTGGCTCCTGGGCACTCGGCTGCCTCCTCCCCGTGGCCCAGTGTTCCCAGGACACGGGGCTCCTCTCCGAGCCGCTCCCCGAGGAACCACGGGGGAAGCAGTCACACCGGGCTAGCGAGTCCCTGAGAAAGAGCCTCCTCCCCGGGTCCAGGTCCCTCCAGGGAAGGACGGGCACCACAGCAGGGTCTTGTATTTGCCCTGCGGCTGCTTTCGCTGTCCGGGGACGAGAGGCTGGCCTCAGCCGAGACGGGGGGCGGGGGGGCAACACCAGCCGGCAGGCTCCACTCGGAGCTTGGCTTCCGAAAAGCTGGGCCAAAGGTGGTAATGGTGGGACCTGGGGTTTGACCTGTCACCTCAGGTTATCACAGGCAGAGCCTGTGAGAATCCCAGGATGCTGGGCCCCCGAAAGTCCCCCCCCATTCCCCAGGAAGCTCGTGCAGCCTCCAGGCCCACGGGAGAGGCTGGATGTACCTCTCCGGGCACCTAGCCAGCCTCACACCCATCCCGCACACCTCCTGACCCTCTTCCCTCCCAGCAGGCGTCCCTGTGGCGACAGCGCCCACCCCCAAGCCTTTGGGATGCGCAGAGTCCGGTCCCCGAGACTCACAGGGACTTGTTTCTCCCACAGCCTTCCTCACCGCGGTGCTGCAGGACTACGGAAGGGCCCACCGCATCTCCACAGACGCCCTCACCTTCACCCACCGGGTGATCCCCGAAACCATCGGCTCCATGGAGGAGGAGTTCTCCATCATGGTCCAGAAGAAGCTCAACCTCGTCCGGAGAGCCTTCAAGGTACCGGGATGCTCAGAGGCGTCACACATGCACTCACACAGTCACTTCCTGCCCAGCCTCACTCCTCACCAGCACGGGCTCGGAGCAGGCGGCACCAACAGGGCACAGCCCCTTCAGTCCTCTGCCTCAGGGAAACCAGCTGGCCCAGGGGCCACACAGGCCAGGCAGCCTGGAGCGGGGGCTCGGGACCAGGCACCCCTCCCTTCTCCAGGACCTGCCGATCAGACAGACAGAACCCTTGGAGGGCACTACGCCGGCCCCCCTGCCCTTCACACAAGGGGGAGAGCAGCTGCCTTCCAGGCCCACCTGGAGACACCCCAGAATTGGAGCTGCTGCCAGGCGTTTTCTGCTTAACGCAACCTATGGGCACCTCGTTTAACCCTTTTTACGTCAAAGGTTTTAAATTCCCAGAGCCTCCATGAACCATGGTAGCCGCACTGGGAGAAGCAGGGGACAAAGTTTGACCCCTTTTATGATCCGTCTTCTGAAAAGCTGGGCCAAAGATGGTAATTCTGGAAATTTACTGTGTTTGAAATACTTGTCAATTTAGGATTATCATATGCGGAGCCTACAAACTTGTGGGTTTTTTAAAATATATTTTATTGATTTTTTGCAGAGAGAAACATCGACAAGAGAGAGACATCGATCAGCTGCCTCCTGCACACACACACACACCCCTGGGGATGTGCCCCCCACTAAGGTACATGCCCTTTTTGACCAGAATCGAACCTGGGACCTTTCAGTCCACAGGCCGATGTTCTATCCACTGAACCACACTAGTTTTGGCAGAACCTACAAACTTAAGGTCTCGGAGTAGCACCCAGCAACAGCTCCCTCCCGTGGGGCATCTGGTCCTCCCAGGCGCCACTGACAGCACCCCTCTTTGATCTTAGGGCACAGAAACCACACACACTGGGGCTCACGTTTTTGGATTATTCATCGAGGGAGCAAGGTGGAACCATGAAGAGAAAATACTAGAAGACTCGCTGCCTCGAGAGATATGCTGCGACTTCCCGGAAATCTACTTCCTGCCAACCAAGGTCAGCACCTTAGTGTTTGTCACGCCACCTCTGGGTCTCTCTGTCCCCATCCCCTGGTTCACTGGGAGGGCCTGACCAGCGGCAGTCCAAGACCGGGACCATAGAGAGAGAGCCACAGCCGCGCCGTGCCTGGAGGACTTCACCTGAACTTCCGCACGGTTACACAGCCTCACCTTCAGGGGGCCTCATTCCTAACGCGCCAGGTCTAGCAAGTAGAGAATGGGAGCTGTGCAACCTGACCACCGGCTTTTTCTTTAAGGTTCCCTTCTCCGAGACCCCGGATGCTGCCAGACCGCCCGAGGCAGACGGCCACACGTTTGAGTGCCCGCTTTATCAGACGCCTCAGAGGTCGACCTCCAACTTCCTGACGTCCGTGTTCCTCCCCACCAGGAGACCGCCCAGTCACTGGATCACCATGCAGGTGGCCCTGCTGTGTGAGAGGAGTGAGAAATAAAGTCCCATCCCAAACAGGTAAACGTGGACTCTGCCTGCATGTAGTCGTGTGCTTACCCGCATAAACACGTGTGCCGGCCAGGAGCGTCGCAAACAAAGAGGAAAAATGTCGGGGGTATCATCTTCGGACGCCCGTTTTGGTCCCGTGATCCCAAAGGAAGGAAAACCCACGCTCCAGGTAACCTCTAACCTCTCTTTATTTCCAACTTCAACACGCAAAGCAGACGCATCGGGGTGCGGGCTCTTTCTCCTACAGGAGAGATGTCCTTCCTCTGCCCCCAGCGTCTGCAGGCACTGAACTCACACACTGAGCAGAGCACATGCTCGTGTGAACTCTGTCATTAAAACGCAACATCAACACCGCACTCATTAGATTCCCGTAGGTTTAAGGTACTGAGAATTAAAACTTAAATACAGAAGTTTAGTGGATTTGCTTTCCATTACAGAACAATAAGCCTATTAACAGCTAAAGCTACCTGAGGCACATCTATTAGACTGAGAGCGAAAGGATTTTAACCTAGTCCCTTGCAGAGTTTGTGAACATAAAAAATATACAAAATACAGTATAAACTGCATGAGCTCAGCAGTAGCAAAAACACAGTTTAATTAAAAAAGTCCAAAACATATAAAAATATTAGCCTGAAATGGCAAGTCTTCAACCACCAATCTGTGTAAAAATTTTTAAATAGGGATGTTACTCCAAAAATATATATTCTATTTTTTTCTATTTGCAACAGTTTATAAAGGCAAACAAACACCTGCAATTGAGGTAGAAAAGCCTAATTTGCAAACTTTGGATTAAGAAAAATACCTCACTATGTCTTAATAACATCTTCCACAAAATAGCAAATGAATGCCGTTTCAAAAATTATAACTCACATGTATTACTTTACAGACATTAATTTAAAATACTGCAAATGTTTTTGTTACGATACTTAGTCCTAACAATTACTTCACATTCAGAATACTGTACAAAGTCACCAGCTATCACAGAAAGGTATGTATTTACATTTCTGAAGGGCAAGCAAGCTGCTGCGAACGGTGTCCCATCTCAAGCCCAGTGACCGCTTCCACCTGCAGGGAGAGTCTGTTCCGCTCAGTGAAACGTCACACATGTAAGTGTAACAGTGTTTCCGTGTAAGAACCAGACCCAGCAACATGGGATGTTCTTCTCAGGGCAGAGAGAAGCCTGGTTTGCAGATTTTTACCGACTAGACATTTCCTATTAGAATGCAAAGTCTGAACATACTTGTTTTTCTCCTCGTGCTGACGGTCAGACTCGGGCGAGAGTAAAGACTTACGACCTGGCTCCACAGTCCGGGCTCACGGAGACACGTAGGAACCTCGCAGTGCAGCCCCAGCAGGCTCGTTCGGGGTCTTCCCCTGCGGGCGCAGGGAGGCTAGTAGACGTAGGGGACGATGCGGTAGGGCACGCGCTGGCAGTACTGGTCCCAGGCCAGGCCGTACTTCCTCCGGCACTGGCGCTCGTCCCGGGCCTCGCGGTGCACCAGCAGCACGGTGAAGTACACCACGTAGAAGTAGGGCAGGACGTGCCGAAAACCTGGGGGCGATGGAGACGCAGTCAGTGTTCCGTTTACCCCCGACAATGCCAAACCCATCAGGCAGCTGTTTCTGCTGGGAGGGGAGACTGAGTCCCTGAACCAGCCCAGAAGGTCCCGCCTGTGGGTGACAGAGGCAGCATCTGGACTAGAAGCTCATCAGATGAGGGTGATTCATCCCTCTCCCCACCCACCGTGATCAGGACATCTGTCCTCCTACGTGAGGCGAACCTCCCGTCTGCCCCTGGTGCTCAGGCTGGTAAAGAACAGCGAGCGGCCTTCGAGGCTGCTGTACAGAGTGCCTTGGTGTGTACACTCTCCCTGCAGGTTGAAGCACTCACTGGGCAGGAGATGGGACACCGTTCGCAGCAGCTTGCTTGCCCTGCACTTGTGACACTGCTTTTGCAATGTAAATGCAGTTAAATTAAAGTTAAATTAATTCCCATGTTTGCTGCTTAGCCAAAGGCCTCAGGCCCAGTTTAAAACGTCCAGACAGGAGCACCCCTCTGGGGACGGCCCAGCGACAGTCGGGTGAGCACACCTCCTGGTGCTTACTTACCACACGGGAGGGACCAGGCCAGGGCCATGATGAGGTCACCCAAGTAGTTGGGGTGACGGACGAAGCCCCACCATCCAGAAACTAGAAGATTCTTTCCCGTTGACGTATGGATGGTTTTTAAATCTGTACAGAAATAAAAGTATGTGTCATGACATGCAGGCAAAGAGACACATGAGGTATTTATACAATATGGGTGATAGAAATATGGAAACGATGCTTACGTGCAAGCTTTGGGTCAGCGGGATTTTTCCGGAATGCATTTTTCTGAGCATTTGCACATCGGAAGATGACATATCCACACACTGAAAATGGTAAGAATTTCATGTTAGCCATTTAGATCTATTGACAGGTATCTGTAATTTCCCTTTGGAAATCCGCTCAGAAATAACACTTAAGTAGAGACTAAAGGAACAAACTTTTCTCATTGCTCTCATCCCTGAGGAAAGGGACAGCCCACGTTCCAGTACGTCCAGGTCCAGGTAATGGAGAGCGGGCACCTCCTCTGAGAAGCTGCCTGCTGGCTGGCACATGAACACGTGTTCATAAAACTCCGGCTGAGACTCAGCACCACGCCTGGCACTGGAACATGTGCCGGATCTCACCTCGGTCCTACAAGTCGTAGCTTTAAGTCACAGTGAATAGTCCCCGACCTCTCACCGACTATGCAAGGAGTGAACCCCAATCACTATGATCAGCACCTTCCCACAGGGCGACGTGGAGAAACCAACCGAACCAGAATCTCTCTCGCACTCAGTGGCAGAACTGGCCTTGCCCAAAGCTCAGCGCCTCTCTCCTCGGCCGCCCTCTGGTGGAGTGTAAGCCACACCCCATCCCCTACTCCCCCTCCCCCCTAAAATCCACCCCAAACCGTCTCCTCCAGCGAGGAGGCTCTCGCCCGTCCCTCTCTGTCCTCCACACGCCTCCGGTGAGTACTTCCTGCTGGAAGGGAAGCCCTAAGAAGGCAAGACCCCCCCCCCTCCTTTCAGAGGAGCCCACAGAGCACGACGAGTCATTGCTAAAACCAGTCACCCGCCACACAACGACCTTGAATTGTGTCTAAAGGCGCTTATGTTGTGCAAAAGGTTAAATATTATAAAAGCAAACTGGTTTCTATAAAAATTCTCTCTTAAACCTACGGGAATCTAATGAGTGCGGTGTTGATGTTGAGTTTTAATGACAGATTTCACACGAGCATGTGCTCTGCTCAGTGTGTGAGTTCAGTGCCCGCAGACGCTGGGGGCAAAGGAAGGACATCTCTCCTGTAGGAGAAAGAGCCCGCACCCCGATGCGTCTGCTTTGCGTGTTGAAGTTGGAAATAAAGAGAGGTGAGAGGTTACCTGGAGCCTGGGTTTTCCTTCCTTTGTGCACGGCAACTGCTAGTTGCCATAGAGGAGGCAGGTGAAAAGGTGGGGCATTAAGCAGCACATACGGTAAATACGTCCTCGCTACGCAGGTGGCTATCGGGAATCCCTCTGAAGGGCTGTGAGTGTCTAATCACTCCCCCTGAGTGTCCCTGTAAAACCTTAAAACTTTAAAAACCTTAAAAACCCCCTAAAGAACCTCGGCACAAAGCAGCCATTGGCTTGGCAAATGCCTACCACTGAAGCATCGCAGCTTGCCTCAGAGTTAGCTCCCTGCGGCCACTAAAGGGTATGTACATAGCACGGAGGCCCGGCCGCCTCAGGGCCTGGCACTGACAGCCCAGAGCGACCGTACACTCACGTTTCAGCGCGACAATCAGAGCGGCCAGCGGCCAGGACACGTCGTTGGGGTGCAGGACGAGGTAGAAGGCCTGGAGGCTGTAGACGAAGGGCACCCACACCAGGTCCCCGAAGGCCAGCATGAAGCCGAAGCCGTCGTGGATGATGTCCATGGTGGTCAGCACGGCCTCCTGCGGGGCGGGGCGCGGGGAGACACGGGTTAAACAAAGTTTGGGGGAAAAGTAGTCTAGTTTACAGTCAGATTTGTAAGGGGCTACCTGGTTCCCCTGGCTCCACCCCGTCCCTCTGACCCTGAAACCACAACAGGTCTCTCAATAAATGCCTGGTGTGCCCCCCACCTCTGCCCACAGCTAAAGGTCCCCCTGATCCTCTCCCCAGACCTGGGGCTGAGCCCACTGTGCCTGCACTATGACCCGGAGTCGCACGCCCCCCAGACTAGGAGGTAAAAGCCAGGACTGTGGCTCCCGCTGTCTGGCACGGAGTCCGAGGCCGGGCTGTTTGCTGAAGGAGCAGTGACGCGCCAGCTGCCTGGTACTCGGCCACGCTCGGTGCATTAGGGAATGCCCCCCGTGCATTCGGTGAGCCGGGCCTGGACGCCGCAGACACCCCACCTGCTGTGCTCGCCCACGCCGGCCAGAGCACCTGGGCACTCTCCCCACTTTGTGCAGAAATGGGGCCCGGGGGCCGGTCACTCACCCACACCAAGGCGCCTGCTTTCGAACTAGTTACCTCGTTCCAGAGCGCGTCTACCACGTACAGGAGCTGGAAGCTGTTCACCAAAACCATCGCCAAGGAGGGGGCGGCGCGATTCTGTAACTTCATCTCGGCCAACAGCATCGCCAGGTTAACCAGCACCTGAAACCAGAGCGCCGGATAGTGCCACGGCCTCTGAGGAGCCCTCAGCCACCACGGAGGGCGGGGGGGCGACGCCACCTTTCCCAGCCACCACGGTCATAAGACATGTCACACGTGAGCCACTGGACAGCATGACCGAGAGGCCAGAGGGCGTGGTGTGGTCTTGTTCTCCAATCATGAGAACACACTGGCCTGCCTGGCAGAGTGGCTCAGGTGGCTGGAGCACCATCCCAGACACCGCAAGGTTGTGGGTTCGATTCTAGGTCAGGACCCACATGGGAGGCAACCCATTGGTATGTCTCTCTCTCTCTCTCTCTAAAAACCAATAAAAACATCCTCGGGTGAGGATAGGAAAAGGAGAGAGCACTGCACTAACCCAAATTAAAGGACCCTCCTCAAGGGCAGGGTCACAGGAGACGAGGAAAGAGGAAGTGACGGGGCTGCGGGCCGTCCACACAGAGCCAGGCCCGAGTGGGGACCGGCCAGCGCTCCGTGCTGTGCCGGGTCCCGGCTGTGGCTGTGCCAGAGGCTGACACTGGGGTGCAGAGGGATGGATGTAAGGGGGATTCTCTTGGTTGTGACTCTATGCGCCTGAAATACGTGAATCCACCACCACTACCACCTTCCTACTAAACAGAAATAACTATGAAAATAAAACAAACCCTTTTAAGGTTTAATAACCTGTAACAGGGCATCTTCACCCTCAGGACTAT
Organism: Lasiurus borealis; assembly: GCA_004026805.1. Taxonomy (NCBI): domain Eukaryota; kingdom Metazoa; phylum Chordata; class Mammalia; order Chiroptera; family Vespertilionidae; genus Lasiurus; species Lasiurus borealis. The sequence goes on from PVJN01049171.1 coordinate 13,988, forward strand.
TTCCCGCAAGAAAACACTTGAAGTAAACAGATTTAGGGGAACCTGTAATTATTCCTAAAATATACCACCGACGGCTTCCTTCAACTGTCTGCAATTCTAAGTCTAAGACCAACCATGTGCCCTACTGAACTGAAAGTAAAAAACAAAGACATACCCATCCGATCAGTCCGGGCCGCAGTTCACAGAAGTATTTGAGATCAAAAGTCCCGATCCGAGGGTTCAGCTCACGGCCAATGAAGAAATCGTAGATGGCGTTTCCTGAGAAGGAAAAGTCCTTGTTCACATGGCTTTTTGGAAACGCCCTGTTCCAGACCCAACTGTGAGGCGCTCATCGTAAGGCACAGCTGTCCTCCACCCGGGTCCACCCGCAACTCCCCCCCAAAGCAGGAGGACCCGGGGCTGAGCCGCAGTGCACAGAGCACTGGCCCCCGGACGCACCCACTGCCACACAGCGTGGGGCCAGATCCCTCCCTTTCAGGGAACTAGAACACTTCTTAATGTAGCTTACAATTTTTTAAAATAAGCAACTCAATGTCCTTAATGTTTCAATACTCGAGGTCAGAATGAACCACTCTGAATAAAGGCTATTTACTCCTTGGGACAAAAAAATAGTATTTGTCATAAATTATGACGCTATAACCTTTACTAAAATGCTTCTACAAGTTACTAAAATGTCTTACTGCCATCAAGTGATTACAAAAGGGAAGAGACATGAGCAAGTATGAGGAAATAAATATAGTTTCTTCCTTAATTTCCTTTCCTATAAATTTGTCTCCATCTTTTTATCTGTCCTTACTTCTCTTCCCCATGACCTGCAGCTGGAAAGGCACTGGGCACGAGCCCCCGCCGGGGATGGGAGTGGGGGGATAAGTGGTGGAGGGGGGGGCTGCACTCCCCACACGCTGGCACACACTGCTCACCGGAGCTGGCCGGGGACAGGTCCCCCCGGGGCGCACGCAGGGCCCGCACGTAGAGATAAACACTCAGGCCGGCGGCGAACACGAGGGCCGCCAGGGCGAACTGGAGGAAGTGGTGGTACACGTAGCAGAGATCCACGCCCCAGAACACAGAGGCTCCCACAGCTGCCAACGTCAGGACGAACGCATAGAACCCTTAAAAGGCAAGAGCATCCCGTCAGCCAGCGTGCCCGTGGGCCGGACCCCCTTACAGCAGACACAGAGCCGTCTGTAAAGTCCCAGCTTCTCTCTCCAGGCCAGGCACGCGCGCACAGGCCCCTCTGGGCACCCTCCCAAACACCGCCCGCGTGGGCTGCAGGCACCCACAGTGCATGCCCGTGCCCCTCACAGCACAGAGAGGTACTGTTCACCG
>PVJN01049172.1:0-15329 GCA_004026805.1 Lasiurus borealis
CCTCAGACAAAGGAAGCAAATATATTTAGAAACATGAGAGGGTAGAGAAGAATGGAGAATAAAGAAAAACACCATTCTCACTTTCTTATGTATAGCTCTAGAGAAAATAATGAGTTCTATCTATTTTGCTTTCTAGCTATACTTCCTAAGTATTTTTAAGTATAAAATAATCTTACCCCCCCCCAAAAAAAAAAAAAAAAAAAAAAAAAAAAAAAAAAAAAAAAAAAAAAAAAAAAAAAAAAAAAAAAAAAAAAAAAAAAAAAAAAAAAAAAAAAAAAAAAAAAAAAACAACAACACAAGGAAAGAGAGACAGGGCATTTTTTAGAGCTCATAAGACAGAAAAGTATTAGATGCCAGAGGGGCTAAAGTATAATAAGAAAGAAAGAACATATAAGGAAGAGAGTATATATGCATGGATTCGTGCACCAGTGGGATCCCTTGGCGAGGCCTTCGAGGACTGGGCTGAAACCAGCATTCCAACATCCCCCTGAGGGATGTAGTAGTGCTCGAAGTGGCAGGTGACTGGGAGGAGCCAGAGGCTGGGCTGGGCACTGTGCCCCTCCTGCTCATCCCAGCCCTGGTAAGTAAACTCACTGCCACTCTGCTGTGGTCTCCATGCATCAGTCCTAGGGCGATACCAGCACGCCCGTAACCAAGAAGCAGCTGCAGTCTCACACCCACATGTCCTGATGCTAGTCCCAATCCCAGTCCTGGTCCAGATGAGGGAGAGGCACACAGGAGGAATGCCCACAGGAGAGGCTCACACCGCTGCAGCTGCACTCACCAGCCACCAGCTGCGAGCCTGATGTATAGCATCTATCAGTCAGCTGAGCAGCATTCCCACAGAGGGAGGGCAGTGATCATCAGGGGGCTGCTCCTGCATTGAGCACCTGCCCTCTGGTGGTCAGTACGCATCACAGTGACCAGTTGAATGCTTAGGCTTTTATATAGATAGGTATTTTGTTGATTTTGAAAAAGAGAGGGAGGGAAAAGGGGGGAGAGAGAAAGAAACATCAATGTGAGAGCGGACTATCAATCAGATCAGCTGCCTCCTGCACACCCCCTACTGGGGATCAAGCCTACAATCTGGGCATGTGTCCTGACCAGGAATCAAACTGGCAACCTTTTGATGTACAAGATGATACCAACTAATTGAACCATACCAACTAAGGACCTTGTCTCTTTTTAAACATCATCATCCATGCAAAATGTATATATCAATAATTCACTAATAGGGGGTGTGTGATCCTATGATTTTTAATAAATTAACCATGTATGCAACCATCCTTGCATTTTTAGACCACTTATATCACCCCAATAAGATCGTTTGTGTCTGTTTACAGTTCATCCCCGCTCCCAGCATGGTTTCATACACAATGACTCTTAATAATTTCTTCCTCCAGATAGAAAACATTAAGCTTAATGGCTCAGAAAAATTAGATGCTACATTAAAAAGCTACTGACTTTAAACAACATAAACTGATGAACAAAAATAGATTCAGAGACAGAGAAGCATTGAACAGACCATCCAACCTCAGAGGAAAAGCAGGGGAGGTGCACAGACAGTACAGGGGGTGAGGACATGTGCTGGAGGGTGGGAACATCTGGGGAGAGGTCAATGGGGGGAAAAGGAGATATATATAATACTTTAAACAATAAAGAATTTAAATTTAAAAAAAAAGCTACTGACTTTATGGAGGACTTTTTTTTTAAGGTTATGTAATAATTCCTGAAATCTAATATTCTTATTAAGATGAGAATTGTAGTTGCTAGGTTCCAATTTTGGGCGCGGTGAAGACAATAATTGATTTCTAAAAATGTCTCTCCTTCAATTGACCAATCATACTGCTTCCCCTTTTAGTGGATTTATTTTGTAAAAACACCCCCAGAACCACCTGGTAGGAGAAAATACTCCAATGGAGAAACATCATACCAAATATGAGCAAAGAAGCCAAGGAATTTGATAGAGGCTCCATTTGTTTTTAGGATACTTTAGGTATTCTATTTCGTCTGTAAAACCTCTGGCTTTTGAAGGAATAGACAGGACTCCAAGTAGTCATAGGTAACTAAGAAGGAAATGGTCACCTCAGCTTGCTCTGGCTGGGAGTGGACTGTTATACATGACAGTGAAAAACATATCCTCGGATAAGAATGTTTTTAAATTTTTAAATACTTTAAAATGTGTGAATTCTGTACTTGTATTTTTCTCTAAACTAAATCCAATCTAATTATAATTATTCTTACATACAAAACTATTACATACATTTTTATTTTTAAAAACATATTTTTACTGATTTCAGAGAGGAAGGAAAAGGGAAAGAGAGATAAACATAGGAGAAAAATCTTTGAAACCAAGGGTTGGTGAATAAATCTTAGTCATAATACCAAAACACTACCCACGAGGGGGGGAGGGGAGTTAATAAATCAGACTTCATAAACAACTTAAAAACTTTTGTTCTCTGAATGATCTAATAAAAAGTTGACAGGAGAGACTGGTATAAAATATTTGCAAACCACATATGTGATAAAGTATCTAAAATATATAAAGAACTCCCAACAAAATAGTGAAAAAGCAAACAATCCAATTAGAACATAGGCAAAAAGCATGAACAGCCATTACTCCAAAAAAGACTTATAGATAGCAAATAAACACATGAAAAAATCATTAGTCATTAGAGAAATGTAACTTAAAAAAACAATGCACTATCACTACATACCTCTCAGAATGGGTAAAATAAAAAAAAAGTAACAATACCAAATATGAGCAAGAATGCCAAGGAACATAAAATGGCTCAGTCACTTTGGAAAGCAAGTTGGAGGTTTCTTATAAAACTAAACATGCAATTACAACCCAGAAATCGCACTCCTGGGTACTTATGTATCCCAGCAAAATGAAAATTTACATTTATAATACAACCTATATAAAAATGTTCAGAGAGAATCCAAGATGGCGGCATAGGTAAACACCTTCACTGCTGCCTCGCACAACAATTTCAAAACTACAACTAAAAGACAGAACGGACATCATCCAGAACCATAGGAAAGCTGGCTGAGTGGAAATTCTACAACTAGAGGCAAAGAGAGGGGCTCACGAAGACCCAGAGGAGCTGCAAAAAGCTGAGGTACAGAGATGCGTGCGTGAAGAGAGCGGGTGCCTGAGTACCTGGCTGGCTTTCTCTGACAGGAGAGAAACGGAGACTCTCAATGGCATTGAACCCCTTATCTTATGACACTAAACCCCAGATCCAGCCAAAACTCATATGGGGGGGAGTTTGGACTGTGAAAAGGGAGAAGTGCACGGAAATTTAGGGGAGTCGCAAAAGATCGGAGGTCTGATGGCGCGCACAGCACTGCGCGCAGGACGGATTGCTGATTGTGCCGCTGGCTTTCGAGAGTGGGTGGGAGACAGACCCTCCCAACTTAGCCACTTCTGACACCACTAAGCCCCAGTTTCAGGTGAAACCCTGCGGACATAAACTAGTGTGGTCCTGGAGTGCAGGGTAGCTGGAAAGACAGTTGTCTAGAGGCACAGCGGGCGCGCTCGCAGAAGGACCACTCCAGTGATTACCCAGTCACGAGAGACTCAGGGGCCGTGGAGGGCGGGGCTGACTGGAAGGCAAGGCAGTCCCTTAAACCCTGAGACTCTACCCCTCCCAAGCTCAAAAGAGAGGCTTCTGCGGTTTTGCAAGTCTGGTATCAAAAGGCTGAATCCAACACAGAAGTTCTCCTGGCATAGTGAAAATGCTGAGACAAGGGAAGGGATCACAAACAAAAGAAATGGAGGAAAACAAACGACTGGATATAGAGTTCAAAACCACGCTTATAAGGTTTTTCAAGAATATGCTAGAAAAGTTGGATAAAGTTAGCGAGAGCCAAGAGGAGATGAAAAAGAACCAACTAGAGATGCAAAAGATTCAACTAGAGATGGAAAAGGTCCAACTAGAGATGAAAAAGGACCAACTAGAAATTAAACATACACTGACTGAAATAAAAACTATTATACAGAGTCCTAACAGCAGACTAGAGAAAGGCAAGAATCAAGTCAAAACTTTGAAATATAAAGAAGCAGAAAACATTCAACTGGAAAAGCAAGAAGAGAAAAGAATCCAAAAATGTGAAAATAATGTAAGGAGCCTTTGGGACAGCTTCAAGCGCACCAACATCAGAATTGTGGGGATGCCAGAAGAAAAGAGAGAGCAAGATACTGAAAACCTATTTGAAGAAATAATGACAGAAAACTTCCCACACCTGGTGAAAGAAATAGACTTACAAGTCCAGGAAGCACACAGAACCCCATATAAAAGGAATCCAAAGAGGACTACACCAAGACACATCATAATTAAAATACCAAGAGCAAAAGACAAAGAGAGAATATTAAAAGCAGCAAGAGAAAAACAGTTCATTACCTACAAGGGAGCACCCATACGATAGCTGATTTCTCAACAGAAACAATGCAGGCCAGATGGGAGTGGCAAGAAATATTCAATGTGATGAATAACAAGAACCTACAACCAAGAATAATCTATCCAGCAAAGCTATCATTCAGAATTGAAGGGCAGATAAAGAGCTTCATAGATAAGGAAAAGCTAAATGAGTTCATCAACTCCAAACCAGTATTATATGAAATGCTGAATGGGTACTCTTTTAGAAGAGGAACAAGAAAAAGGTAAAGATAAAAATTAGAAACAACAAATATATATCTATCAACAAGTGAATCTCTAAGCAAGATATTTAGTATTTGTTAAAAAGAAAAAAACACATCCTTGTGTTTTATCATTTATTTATCCATTCAACAGATTTTTATACAACACTTGCTACATACAAAAAACTGAGGGGGAGAAAGGTATGTTCCCAGCACCTTTGTTTTACACCACTCATCCTTCAGCCTGCTCTCAAGTAGCAAGGAAGATTAGGTCAACAGAAAATGACATCCAATGTTATTGAGATCACGAAACAAGCTTCTGATTCAAAACTATTATGTTTTCTAGATTTTTCTGCATATGACTGAGCATTGTGGTAAGGCTATGAAAAGGTTAGAAATGTTAATTTTATTGTCAGAGTGGATATCATCATAGTACCTAAGCATTCTGATAAACTACAAAAATTCAAATAACGAATAATGGACTCTACGTGTATGGTCTTTCTAAACCATTCCAGAAACAAATCCATGTATAACAAAAATGCATATCTTAAAACAAGCCCAAGGAAGGCATAAAGACATTGGGCTAGCTATCTCACCCTAAATCATTTCTCAGGATACACCCCTTTCAATTACATATTATCTTACATTCCCTCAAAAAATCCAAAATGCTTTATACTTTTTTGGACAGAAATCAAATACTTAACATTATACTGAAGAGCAAAATAAAGGTTAAATGAACAAATGAATAGGGAATATAGAGTTCTCTGTTTTCTTCACCCAGTTTCATAACTTTTCATCTCTGCCTGGTACAGGTTCTTTTAGTATAATAATACAACAAAGCTCGTTATTAAAGGCTGCCAGTACTAGCAAGCAAAAGGTCAGTTTATCATAGAGACTCTGGATGCTACTCTGCCCTCTTGAATGAAACCTTCAACAACACTTTATGCTGTGTAAAGTAGCCATATGAGAAACTGAAAAAATCCCTTTTAAGAATCTGTTTCATGGCCCTGGCCAGTGTTACTCAGTGAGCATAAACCCTCTTCACCAAAGGGTTATGGGTTTGATTCTCAGTCAAGGGCACATATATCATTTCAAGTTTGTTCCATAATCATAGGGCAGAAGAGGGGCACATGGGAGGCAACCAATCAATGTCTCTCTCTCACACTGATGTTTCTCTCCCTCCTCTCTCCTCTTCCTTCTCTGCTTCTTCCCTCTCTCCCACCCTTTCTCTCTTTCCATCACTCCCTTCTACTCTCTCTAAAAAAATCAATGGAAAAATAACTTCCAGTGAGGATTAACAGCAATAAAAAGAATTTGTGTCATTACTCCTTTCAAATCAAATAAAGGGGTTGCCAAGTTACTTAGAGGACTGTTAGAATAGCTTAGCTGACATCCCTAGATTCTCAAAGAAGACAAAACAGAGCATGTGAGCTACAAAAACTAAGTCAGGATTATGTATTTATTCCGCATACTTTACCTACCATCTATTAAAGTTTTTTGATGTCAGACACCAAGTATTAATTCAAGAACTGTGATTCTTATATACACAAATGAAATGTTTTCCCTTTTAGATATAAAAGTATTATTAAAGAGAAATCTAAGATGGTGGCATTGGTGAACACCTAAACTGCTGCCTCGCACAACTATTTCAAAACTACAGCTAAAAGACAAAATGGTCATCATCCAAAATCACAGGAAAGCTGGCAGAGTGAAAATTCCACAACTAGAATGAAAGAGTAGAACACATGGAGACTCAGAGGAGCTGCAAAAAGCTGAGGTACGGGACATGTGTGTGGAGAGGACAAGCAGCAGAGGGCCTGGCTGGCTTCCTCTAGCAAGAGGGAGACAGAAACTCCCGACTGAACTGAACCCCAGTTCCGACAGCACTTGCGGGTGAGACTCATTCGGGGACAGTCTGGACTATCGAAAAAAAGAAGGAGTGCACAGAAACTCAGGGAAACTCAGGGGAGCCACAAAACGCAGAGGTCTGGAGACACGCGTGCCAGTGCATGCAGAGAGGACCAACTGCTGATTGTGCTGCTGGCTTTCTTTAGCGAGAGGAACACTGAACCTTTCAACTGCACTGAACTCCACTTTTAAGTGAGACCCTGGGGACCCAGACTAATACGGGTGCCCGGAGCACATGGAAACTCAGGGGAGACACAAAAGGCAGAGGTACATGTGAGTGCAAACAGAGAGGGCTACAATGATTACTGAGGGACATTGAGACTCAGGGGCCGCATAGGGCAGGACTGATGGGAAGCCAAGGCTGTCTGCTCAGCTGTGAGACTCCGTCCCATCCAAGCTGAACACATAGGCATTTGCAATTTTGCAAGTCTTATACAATAAGGCTGACTCCAGCACAGAAATTCTCCTGGCGTAGACACAGCTGATCTCCACAACCAATTAGCTTGGAGGTAAATTCCTTCCAGTGATACCAACAACAAACAAGACTTAACTACACGAGGCTGTGCACACAGTCCACAAAGGGGTGCACCAAGCGAGTCCACTTCAGGTAACTGTGGAGGCAGAGCTAATGGGCCACATAGGACACAAAGCTACTCTATCAACTGAGGAAAGCAGTGAACTTGCAGAGACAAAGAAAAAAAACCACAAACAAAATAAATAGAGGAAAATAAATGACTGGATATAGACTTTAAAACCATGGTTATAAGGCTTTTCAAGAATTACTTAGAAAAGATGAATAAATTTAGCAAGAGGAGATGAAAAAGGACCAACTAGAAATTAAACATACACTGACTGAAATAAAAAATATTATACAGAAACCTAACAGCAGACTAGAGAAACACAAGAATCAAGTCAAACATTTGAAATACAAAGAAGCAGAAAACACTCAACTGGAAAAAAAAAAAGAATCCAAAAATTTTAAGATAATGTAAGGAGTCTCTGAGACAACTTCAAACACACCAAAATCAGAATTATGGGCCTGCCAGAAGGAGAGCGCAAAATACTTAAAATCTATTTGAAGAAATAATGACAGAAAACTTCCCATACCTGGTGAAAGAAATAGACTTACAAGTCCAGGAAGCACACAGAACCCCATATAAAAGGAATCCAAAGAGGACTACACCAAGACACATCATAATTAAAATAGCAAGAGCAAAAAACAAAGAGAGAATATTAAAAGCAGCAAGAGAAAAACATTTAATTACCTACAAGGGAGCACCCATACGATAGTCAGCTGATTTCTCAACAGAAATGATGCAGGCCAGATGGGAATGGCAAGAAATATTCAATGTGATGACTAGTAAGAACCTACAACCAAGAATACGCTATCCCCAAAACTATCATTCAAAATTGAAGGGCAGATAAAAAGCTTCACAGATAAGGAAAAGCTAAAGGAGTTCATCAACTCCAAACCAGTATTATATGAAATGCTGAAAGGTACTCTTTAAGAAGAGGAAGAAGAAAAAGGTAAAGATAAAAATTAGGAACAACAAATACATATCTATCAACAAGTGTATCTAAAAATCAAGTGAATGAAAAATCTGATGAACAGAATAAACAGGTGGATGTAATAGAATCAGGGGCACAGAAAAGGAGTAGACTGACAGTTATCAGGGGGAAAGAGGTTAAGGGAGTACGGAGAGAGACTGGAGAAAAACTGTACACCTATGAATGAGGACAATGTGGGGGAGGTAAGGGCAGAGGGTGGGGTGGGAGCCTGATGGAGGGAGATATGGGGGCAAGGGAGGGGGGGAGAGGAACAACAGCATAATCTGAACAATAAAGATTTATTAAATTAATAAATAAAATTATTATTAAATGTCTCCCTATAAAATATAAGTTAAATATATTCACTCAAAATAACATATTCAAAGAGCCAAACACAAATTTAACTTACCACTTTTTTAAAATCATCTTCTGCTTCATCAAGTTTTCCTTGTTTGAGTAATAAGTGGCCTCTCTGTAATCTTGCCTAGAAAAAAAAAATAGAAAGGGGTGTTCTGAGTACTATGCATTTCTAAATGTTTTTTAAACACAAAGAATAAAATTAAATAAGCTAATGAAATATTAATGAAATAATTATTTTTCAATGCCTATTTGATATGTTTAATTTTTGATAAGGTATGCTTCCTTAAAAATACTTTCTGCTATACCCAAAATGTTGACATGTATACACAAAATCTTGTACATGAATTTTCACAGCAATAGCCAAAAAGTGGAAACCCAACTTCCCGTCAACTAATAAATCAATAAGCAAATGTGATAAAATCCATACAATGGAATTACTATTCAGCTATAAAAAGAAATAAAGTTTAAGAACCTTAAAAACTTTATGCTAAGTGAAAAAAAGTCAGACACAAAAGGCTATATAAAAGTAAGATTTCATTTATGTAAAATATCCAAATTCCATAGAGACAGAAAAATAAGTGTTTGCCAGGGGCTAGGGAAGATATGGTAATTACAATGAGTACAGGATTTCTTTTTTAAAATATATATACTTATATGTATATATTTATATATAAATAAGTATAACACACATATACGTACACATCAGTGAGGAAGGGAAAGGGAGAGAGGGATAGAACCATCAAAGATGAGAGAGAATCACTGATCAGCAGCCACCTGCACAGTCCCCATTTGGATATGTGCCCTGAATGGGAATTGAATTGTAATCTCCTGGTTCATAGGCCAATGCTCAACCACACTGGCCGGGCTACAGGGTTTCTTTTTGAGGTGATAAAAATGTTCTGGAACTAGACAGTGGTAACACTTGCATAATCTTATGAATATATGGGCAGTGCCCAACTTATGATGGTTCAACTTTAAATAATCAACCTGACTCACCCACAGGTGTGCCAGCAGCAATGAAGGCCCAACTACAAAAGGAAGGCACATATAACCCATACCGGGGACACCCCTGGAGAACCAGGCTCAGATGGCCAGGGAGACTGTGACACTTAGACCCATAGAACACCTTTTACATAAAACCACTCTGTCAAGACTGGGAGACGTAGCAGATTTACCTAACACATAGAAACAAACCAAGTGAGGAAACAAACATGTAACAAATTAAAGAATTGGATAAAACTCCAGAAAAAGAACTAAAGGAAACGGAGCACTCTACCAGATAAAAGAGTCAAAATACTGGTTAAAAGGATGCTCAATGAACTTGGTAGAAGAAAAGATGAACTCTGTAAGAAGTTCAACAAAAAGAGAACATTTTTTTAAAGGATATAGAAAACATTAAAAATATATATATCAGAATTAAAGACTACAATAACTAAAATGAAGAGAATAGTAGAGGGTATCCACAACAGATTAAATGAAGCAGAGAATCAAATCAGCAATCTGAAAGAGAAGTTAGTGAAAAACCCCAATTGGATCAGCAAAAATAAAAAGTTTTCAAAAATATGGACAGCTTAAGGAATCTCTAGGAAAATATCAAGCATACCAACATTGATATTTTAGGATTAAAAGCCTATTTGAAGAAAGGGGTTAAAAACCTACAGTGGTACCTCGAGATACGAGTGCCCTAACATACGAGATTTTTGAAATATGAGCCATCGAGCGAGCGATTTTTTGCTTTGAAATATAAGCAACATTTGAGATATGAGTAATCGCGCAGATCAGCCGGCTGCACATGACCCACCAGTTTACCGAGACTCCAGCATCTCATAGTTTTCCACGCCTCAGTCAGTGTGCTTGTTTACCTCGTTGTCGAAGCATCTTTTGTGCATTTACATACTTTATCACATTTCTTTTTATAACCATGGGTCCGAAGAAAGCGAGTAGAAAGGTCAGTGCTCAGAAGAGGATGATGTCTATTGAATTAAAGCGTGAAATCATAGAAAAATATGAGCAAGGTGTGCGGGTGGCTGACTTGGTGTGGCAATACGGGTGTAGTACTTCAACGATATGCACTGTGCTTAAACAGAAGGAGTCGATAAAGGGTATAATGCCAGCTAAGGATGTTACAATAATTTCTAAGCTCCGTAGCTCTCTCCATGAAAAGATGGAGAATCTACTGATGGTGTGGATGACAGAGAAGCAGCTTAAAGGAGATACATTAACACAGGGCATCATATGCGAGAAGTCATGAGCAATTTACGGTGATTTGCTGGAGCAGACCCCGTGCACTTCCACGGACAAAGCATCGAAAGACTCATTTAAAGCCAGTAGAGGCTGGTTTGATAACTTCAGGAAGAGGTCCGGCATTCACTCCATTGTCAGGCTTAGTGAAGCAGCAAGTTCGGATGTGAAGGCAGCTGAGGATTACCTCAAAACTTTTTCCGAACTGATAGAAGCCAAAAGGTATATCCCCCAGCAAGTCTTCAACTGTGATGAGACAGGGCTTTTCTGGAAGAAGATGCCGAATAGGACTTATATAACGGCAGAGGAGAAGGTGATGCCAGGCCACAAACCCATGAAGGATAGGCTAACTCTCGCACTGTGTGCCAATGCAAGTGGCGACTGCAAGATCAAGCCTCTGCTCGTATACCATTCGGAAAACCCCAGAGTCTTTAAGTCACGTAAGATTTTAAAAGATAAACTGTAAGTTATGTGGAGGGCAAACCCGAAGGCATGGGTCACCAGGCAGTTCTTTGTGGAGTGGGTAAAGCTGGTTTTCGGTCCTTCTGTTAAGAAATATCTACAAGAAAACAACCTAACCATGCAAGCCCTCCTCGTTCTCGACAATGCTCCTGCTCACCCACCGAACCTCGAATATGAACTCCTCGAAGAGTTCAACTTTATAAAGGTTGTCTACCTTCCTCCCAACACCACTCCTATCCTGCAGCCCATGGATCAGGTGATTTCTAATTTTAAAAAGCTGTACATCAAGCACCTGTTCCGGCGCTACTTTGAGGTGACGGAGAACACAAACCTCAACCTTCAAGAGTTCTGGAAGAACCACTTTAACATCGTGATATGCCTCAGAATTATTGATCAGGCCTGGCTGGGTGTTACAACGAGGACTTTGACCTCTGCATGGAAGAAGCTGTGGCCTAAGACTGTAGCCGAAAGGACCTTCAAAAGATTCGAACCCGAGGTGCCAGTGGAGGAGGAGATAGTGTCTCTGGGAAAATTCATGGGCCTGGAGGTGGATGAGAGAGACGTGAATGAGCTCGTAGATGAGCACTCTCTGGAACTCACCACGGAGGAGTTACAAGAGTTACAGTCTCAGCAACATGCGGAGGTTCTCCAAGAAATTGGTTTTGAGGAGGAGCAAGAGGTGGAGGAGATCTCTACTAGTGAGATAAAGGAGATCTTAGGAATGTGGGACAAGGTGTCACACTGCGTGGAAAAGGAACACCCCGAAAAAGTTGCTACTGGTTGTGCATCGGAGCTGTTCAATGAAACTTGCCTCACCCATTTCAGAAACATTCTGAAAGGGAGGAAGAGGCAAACCTCGTTGGACACGTTTTTTTTGTAAATTGGCCAAAAATGCAAAGACCAGTAGCAATTAAGTTCAGTGAAGATTAGTTAAGTTACATTCAGTTTAGGGATAAAGTGTAGCATTAAGAGTGTAACAAGTAGATAAATACACTTTATAAAACCAGTTTATTCCTTTACATTCTCTTTTATTATGTTTTTATACAATATTTGTCACTTATAAATACATTTTTCTTATTCAAAAACACGTAACAAGAACAACTGGGGTGGCATTTTGGGGGCTGGAACAGATTAACGGCATTTCAATTGATTTAAATGGGGAAATTTGCTTTGAGATACGAGCAACTTGATATACAAGCAAGGTTAAGGAAAGAATTAAACTCGTATCTCAAGGTACCACTGTATTTGAAGAAATAATGACTGAAAACTTCCCTAACTTGACAAAGGAAATTGACATAGAAGTCCAGGAAGTGCAGAGAGTCCCAAACAAGATGAACTCAAAAAGGCCACAAAAAGACACATCATAATTAAACTGTCATAAGTTAAAAACAAAGAAAGAATCTTAAAAATACCAAAAGAAAAGCAGATAGTTAAGTACAAGGGAATTCCCACAAGACTATCAATAAATTTGTCAACAGAAACTGTAGGCCAGAAGGAACTGATATTAAATAGTCAAAGTAATGAAAAGCAAGGATTTACAAACAAGATTCCTCTATCCAGCCAGGTTTATCATTTAAAATCTGAGATAAGAAATTTCCCAGACAGAAAAAGCTAAAGAAGTTTATTACCACCAAACCAGATTACAAAAAAATGAAAAAGGGACTTCTTTAAATAGAAAGGACCAAACATGTGAATAATTTAGAAAAAAAAAAAATTCTCACGGACAAAGATAAATCCTTAGTAAAAGCTGTGGATAAATCCTATATAATGAAAGCCTAATATGCAAATCGACCAAAGAGTAGAATGACTGGTAGCTATGACATGCACTGACCATCAGGGGGCAGATGCTCAACGCAGTAGCTGCCCCTGGTGGTCAGTGTGCTCCCACATGGGGGTGCTGCTCAGCCAGAAGCCAGGCTCAAGGGTGGTGAGCACAGTGGCAGTGGCGGGAGCCTGTCCCACCTCCACTACAAGAGGGCGGTAAGGAGCGAGCAGTCCCAGATTGCAAGAGCCATGTCTGACTGCTAACTTAGGGATCAGGCCTAAGCCAATAAGTGGACATCCTCCAAGGGGTCCCAGACTGAGAGAGGCCACAAGCCGGGCCGAGGCCCTCCAACCCCACTGAACAAATCTCATGCACTCTGCCTCTAGTAAATTATAAAGCTAGTACAAAGGTTAAAAGAAGATCATGTGTAATTACAACAATAAATTTAGGAATACACATAAACACACATAAAATAAGTGAAAAATAATGCCAAAAAACAAAAACATGAAGGAGATGAGTAAAAATTGTACTAATTTTAGAATATGTTCAAACCTAAGTGACCATCAACTTAAAATAGACTACTTTAAACATAATTTGGTATATACACTGAGTGGCCAGGTTATTATGCATTCAGAGATCATAATAATCTGGTCACTCAGTGTATATCCTATATAATAAAAGGCTAATATGCAAATTATCCCCTCAACCAGGAGTTCGACCAACAGGCAGGCTGGCCAACTGCCCATGTCCCCTCCTCCTGGCCAGGCTGGCCAGATCCCCCACCCATGCACGAATTCATGCACTGGGCCTCTACTACACACATACACACACCGAGTGGCCAGATCCTTATGTGTTCAGAGATCATAATAATCTGGCCACTTTGTGTATAAATCACACAGTAACTATAACCAAACATCTACAAGAAATATACAAAAAATAAAGAGAGCCGAGACCGGTTTGGCTCAGTGGATAGAGCATCGGCTTGCGGACTGAAGGGTCCCAGGTTCGATTCCGGTGGGGGGCATGTACCTTGCTTGCGGGCACATCTCCACTGTGGGGCATGCAGGAGGCGGCTGATCAATGTCTCTCTCTCATCGATGTTTCTGACTTTCTATCTCTCTCCCTTCCACTCTATAAAAAATCAATAAAATATATTTTAAAAAAATAATAAAGAGAAAGGAACCCAAACATAACATTACAGAAAGTCATCAACATACAAGGGAAGAGCCAAGAGAATAAGAACACAGAACCACAAAAACAATCAGAAAACAATAAAATAGCAATTACTACAAACCTATCAATAATTACTTTAAATGTAAATGAACTATATGCTCCAAACAAAAAACATGAGGTGGCTGAACTGATTAAAAAACAAAACCCTATATATATTGCCTATAAGAGACCCACCTCAGATCAAAAGATGCACACTGACTGAAAATAAAGGGTTGGAAAAAGATATTTCATACTAGTAAAAATGAAAATGAAAAAAAAAAAAAGGTTGGGGTAACAATATTTATATCAAACAAAACAGACTTTAAGAAAAAGGCTTGGTGCGGCTCATGAACTAGGAGGTCACCAGTTCGATTCCCAGTCAGGGTACATGCCAGGTTGCGGACTCAATCACCAGTAAGGGGTATACAGGAAGCAACCAAAAATAATTTACTCTCATCACTGATGTTTCTCTCCCTCTCCCTTCCTCTAAAAATCAATAAAAAAACATATTTTTTTAAAGAAAAAAGGCCATAACAAAAGATAAAGAAGGGTATTTCATAAAGATAAAGGGATTAATACAACAAGAATGTTTAACTATCAAAAATATCTACACACCAACACATGAGAATCCAATATATAAAGCAAATTTTGACAAACATAAAAGGAAAGATCAATAGTAATACAATAAATGGGGCTTTAACACTCCACTGGAATCAAATGATGGATCACCCAGACAGAAAATCAACAAGGAAACTGGCCTTATATGGCACATCAGATTGGAGAGATTAAGTTGATATTTTTAGAACATTTCACCCAAATGCAACAGATCATACATTCTGTTCAAGTGTACACAGAACACTTTTCCAGAATATATAACCTGTTTGGAAACAAAACAAGTCTCAGTAGATTTAATAAGACTGAAATTATATCAAGCATCTTCTCCAATCACAATGGTATGAAATTAGAAATCAATCACAAGAATAAAATTGAGGAGAGGGAAAAATGGCGGCGGAGTAAACAGACGCACCTGGAGCTTTGTCGCTGGGCAGAGAGAGAGAGAGCGGCTGGGAGTCGCACTGGGAGTGATTGGAGGCAAGTTGGGAGCCAGTTATCCTCCAGGAGAAGGCGGGGAACTGCTGGACGGGGCTCTCCCAGCCGGGCAGCCCCACCGCAAAGGGTTTTTGCCTGCCC